>JABEXW010000108.1:0-114594 GCA_013266185.1 Fusarium sarcochroum | reverse complement strand
CTCCAGTACCTCCGCCTGCTTCTCCGGCGCCTCCACCACCGTCCAACCCGGCCCCGGCCCCACCAGCTCCGAAACCCACCGGGACACCTCCTGACGGACCAATCTGCGAGTGCGGATACACCTACTGCGCTGCAGTTCTCCAGGCCATGGGTATAAACACTTACCTTGATAGGTGACATGACTAATACCTGATAGACAAACCGTGGAGTGATGGTCAACTAGCTGACGGGTACTGCAAGACACCCAATGCAGTCTGCAACCAGGGGAGTCCCTCTTCCAAAGTGGATGCCGCTCTGTTCATCTGCCTCTGTGCAGAACCCGATCAAAAGGTTGGAGATCACATTGAGCTCTTGTGTGGATGTGATACGTGCCTCAATGTCGGGCCTGACTTTAGAGGACGTTGCAAGACTCCATGTCTGGCTGGTAAGAGCGGAGGTAATGATGGGGAAGACAAGGGAGGGAACTCGATCAGAGGAAGTAATCGGCTAGGATTTTGGATGTAATTGGGAGAGGAAACAATGGAACAGATTGCAACATGAAGGAAGTCACTCATTAAGATATGAACCAGTCCTTAAGTTAGATACTATTGAACCAAATTGACCTATCCAGCACTATCACATATCAACCTGAAGCCTGGTATAAGTCGTGATACTATGTTTAGGTCAATTTGAGGGGAACATGCAGCTTATCGAAGAAGTGTAAAACACTAAATCCCATACTAATCTAACCCCAATGACATGCCAATTCATGCAAAAACTGTTTTTTTATACGACGGTCCCGCAGAGTGGAACGTGTTAGCTCCTCAAACCACACCATTCACTCACCGTCTTACACATCTTGTTCCATAACTTCCATTAGAATCTCTGTTCCCACCCGGAGATAAGATCATCACCTGTCAGTGCAAAATCTTTCCCTCCTCATTCCTCAGCTGAAAGCGGAACCCGGCCGCGCCGAGGCTCTCTACCCCGGCCAGTCCCACTGAAAGACCCGGCGCTACACGGGGCTAAGTGCCGAGAATGGACGGCTAGGCCCGTTAGTCTGACGTCAGAAGAACAAGAGCCGAAAAAGAACAAGACGGAAGGGTTTGTCAGTGATGTTTCGACGGTGTAAAGAGTTGGTCCGACTGCAAGGGTCCAAGCGTGGAGGTGGGGGAAATGTAAGTGACGAATGTGGTATAAATGGCTTGGTCCTGCGTCATTGACAGTCTATCTATTCATACATTTACCATCTATTCATATACTCTCTATACACATCTCTTTTTATCATTTACAGTACTTTTTGATACCCAAACAAATCAATAATACCCAATACCGTCAACATGGCTCCCAAGGTTCTCGTCGTCCTCACCAGCCAAGCCAAGATGAACAATGGCAACCCCACTGGCTGGTACCTGGTAAGTCCCTCTTCACAGTTAAGCATAAACATAGCTAACAAATCAGCCTGAGCTCGCTCACCCCTACTACGACCTCGTCAACGCCGGTGTCGAAATCGTCACCGCCTCTCCTGCCGGTGGCGTCGCTCCCCTCGACCAAGGCTCCGTCGAGATGTTCAAGGGTGACGAGGAGTCCGTCAAGTTCCTCAACGAGAAGAAGCAGGTCTGGGAGGAGACCCGCCCCCTCAAGGAGTTCCTCGGCAAGGCTTCCGAGTACGACGCTGTCTTCTACCCCGGTGGTCACGGCCCCATGTTCGATCTCGTCAACGACGAGACCTCTATCAAGCTCATCGAGGAGTTCTACAAGGCCGGCAAGCCCGTCTCTGCTGTGTGTCACGGACCTATCGTCTTCACCCAGGTCAAGATTGATGGAAAGCCTCTTCTGGAGGCCCGAGAGGCTACTGGCTTCAGCAACTCTGAGGAGGATGCTGTTCAACTGACCAGCGCCATGCCTGTTCTTCTCGAGGATGAGATCAAGCGTGTTGGTGGAAAGTACGTCAAGGGTGACGACTGGTCCGAGAAGCTGGCTGTTGATGGACTGGTCATCACTGGACAGAACCCTGCCTCTGCTCACGCTGTTGGCAAGGCCATTCTCAAGGCCATTGGTGCTTAAATAATGATAGCGAATGAATAAATAATGATGACAATTTGCGTTACATCAAAACCTGTTCCTATAATGAAGCTTCCTTGGTGTTAAGTAGATAACCTAATCACTTATGATGACCAGAGTTAAAAAGGTCACACGCTGAAAAGTTGGCCGTATATGATACATGTAAATATAAAAAAATGTAATTAATATTCTTATACTATATTATACACATTAATCCCGCTTGAACACCTTTTCAAATCCAGTCAAAGTGAAACGGTAATGCACCTTGTTTTCCTTGACCCTCTCAATTGCCTCAGCGCATCCTTTCTCGGAGATATCAATAGTCTCAACCCAGGCCACAATGCCCTTCTCTGCAGCCAACTTCAACATAGCATCCATCTCCTGATGGTTACCAAGATGGCTTCCGGTAATCTTACCAGCGTTACTGGCAAAGGTACCAGCTGTCAACTGAGGAAGAGGCTCATCAGGAATACCACAATTGTGGAACTCGCCACCAACGTTGAGAGTAGACATGTAATTGACGATGTCGAACTTGTGTGTCATGTCGGCGCAGTTCAGGATAAAGTCAAACTTGAACTTGTAGTCTTCTGCCCAGTTCTCCTTGTTGGTGTCGATAACCTCCTTGGCGCCTAGCTTCTTTGCATCCTCGATCTTATTGGGAGAATGTGTCATGGCGTATACTTCAGCGCCTAGAGCCTTGGCCCATTGAATACCCATGTGACCGAGACCGCCAACGCCCAGAATAGCAACAGTCTTGCCAGGGCCGACATTGGCTCTCACGAGGGGAGAGTATGTGGTGATACCCGCGCAGAGAAGAGGAGCAACCTGCTCAGACTTGAGAGCATCAGGGATCTTGAAGGTGAAGTACTCGTGGGCACGAATATGTGATGCGAAACCGCCATGCGCAACACTGCCATCGGGGTAGGTACAGTTGTAAGTGTCAACCATGTCGGGGCAGTAGTTCTCGTTCTTGTTGTTGCAGAGGTTACACTTGAGACATGAAGCGACCTGAGCACCAACGCCAACACGGTCTCCGACCTTAATGTCCTTGACGTTGTCGCCTACTCTGACAGCCTTGCCGACGACTTCATGACCAACGCAAAGAGGCCCTTCAAAGTCGCCCCAGCCGCCAGTGACAGTGTGGACGTCTGAACCACAGACACCGCAGGCGTCGATCTGAACGTCGATATCTCGATCGCCCCATGTCTTGGGCTTGAGGGTTTGCTTCTGAAACTTGTTCCAACCCTTAGGGCTGTCGACACAGAAGCCTTCGAAAGTATCGGGGTAACCCATGATGAACGAATAAGAGGAATTAATAAGGTAAGAAGTGCTGGGGTGCTTGTAGCTTGTCTATCAAGGTTCTCTCATCTCCAGCAGTATTTATACGCCGTGATCCTCTCCGTCATGTTCCTCCATCTTGTCTTTTTCTCTGCGATAATGACGTCTTGGAGTTGAAGACACAAGTCTATGACGCTCAACACTCTGAGTGCTCAGACGTGAGAAGAGCATCATAGTGGCATCGATAATTTCGCCCATTCTATTCTCCATATTGTACGCTTAATTGGGTAAGCCGCTTGAGAATTAGAGCCGAAGCAATCTGCAAATCGTGATCCTGCCCCTCGAAATGGAAGCTGGCTAGAAGATGGAGATAGTGGGTTAGATGACCTAGTTAAGCCCGTGGAGTTTGCGGAGACCGATACTGGTCGGCATGACGTATCGGTAGTTACCACAGTCTCGGTATAGATTAGCGATGGACATGGTTGACGTGGTTGTAGATAAGAGATGTAGGATTGTGTGGGTTTCGACGATTGGGTCAAATAATGTAATGATAGATGTTTATTGCTCGGTCGACTAAGGGAACAATACAATTGAATACTCAACCTTGATATGCCTCAGACTATAGACAACACATATTTCTCAATTACAGGGTAAATCGCCGCATACAGCTCACACCTCTCATCCAGAACTGTTTCATCAACAATCGTAGCTCCTGTAGCACTCTCCTCTCCAATATCCCCCAGATTCGCTACATCAAACGGCTCATATCTCGATCCAATTGCTGGCCAGCCCGGCCCAGCCTCTGGGTTCCTGACAAATCGTCCGACAATACCTCGTATATAATTCGCAAAGGTGTACAGCTGCGGCGATAGCGAAGTATAGTTCTCAAAGGTCGGCATGGTGAATAATAGAAGCACATCGGAGCCGTGAAACTTTTCTAGCCAGGCGTACTTGTCGTCTAGGAGGCTTGTCACTGACGTGTTAAAGTAGAAGCGCCATGTTGGATTGATAGAGGCTGATAGATTGGCATATATTGCCTGGGGCTGTTTCTGTTAGTTTGTTCACTGTGGGATTGAGCACTTACACATTGCCAGAGAAAATCTGTATAAATCGCAGCCACAACATCAAAGTCCTTTTTGAGTCTTGGGTCATTCTCATAAACTTTGAGAATCGTCTCTTGCTGTTTTTTGCTGACCAATGGTTCAGAAAGATATGTCGCCAAGAACGTTTCGATAGAGAGATTCCTGTTTACCAATCCTCTACCTTCTTGAGCGATGGTCCCTGTCAATACCGGCACCTTTGCAACCTTACCCTGTTGCCATCTCTCTGCTCTTCCACTCGGTATAGTCACATTATCAGTCACCGGCAGAAAGGCACTCCCTGCTGTAGTCATGGCTTCGACAAGGTCGTCTTCTGGCACGTCTCGCATGCACTGCAACTGATCCTTTGAGTTTCGACATCCCGCGACAGCTGTCAGATTATCCCAGTACGACGTATCTTGTGGATTAGCGGTGCTGCCGAGATATCCAATGGACATTTGACCAGAAAACATCATTGCACCGCGGAATGGAGGCGAGGAGGTGTACGCGTTGACGTGAATATCGACAGACATGGAGCCCGCTGACTCTCCCCAGATGGTGACCTTAGCTGGATCACCTCCAAAGGCACGGGCATTCGCTTGAACCCATTCAATGGCGAGTCGCTGATCGTATAGACCGAGGTTGGTCTCTTCGGGCGGGATGTCGGGTGAGTTTGGAAACCCAAAGACTTGTCGAGTTAGTCTAGTCCTTAAATTAAAGGGTTGACTCACCATTTGTTCTATGGTTGAACGTAAAAGCAATTATATCTTCATACGCTGCAAACCCGCTCAGATCTGCATTCCCATTACCTTGCTGCCATCCACCACCACTAATGAACAGCACCACAGGTCTTCCCTCTGGAGGTTGGGGACTCTTTGGTGCAAAGGCATTTATAAATAGACAATCCTCACTCTCACTATAGGCCGTGTTAAACAAGCCTTTGAGTAATTCCAGTTCAGGAGTAAGTTCTACAGGGTTAGCTTTCATCTATTGGTATGCAACGGGCACTCACCACTTTCGACAAACAACTGCCGACATGACGCCCCAAACTCGCTTGCATTGAATGACTTGGTCCATGGTTTAGGCTTCTTGGCTCGACTGAAGCGCTCTGGCTTGGCGGCGTAGGGAATACCAAGGAACTTATTCACAGGCGCAGTACCAGCTGGAAGACTTGTAGTGAGACCAACAATTGGCCCTGAATCGAGAGCAGCTGTTGGAGAGGGAGCTGAAGAGGTAGTTGCTTCAGCCGCCCCAACATAGATGGGAAGTAAGACTTGCGAGAGCGATAGAGGCTTCATGGCGATAGTGGAAGATGTTGCCCTAATACCATCGCCTTTGCTGGAGATGAAGCCATTTAAATACTCCAGCAGACATACAGATGCTCGAGTCCTATTTCATTTCCAATGTCAATGTTCACAGGCAATGCTCACTGACCGATTGATGTAAGTAGCTGACGTGGGTCCGTATTCCTCGCTTTCAAGTTCGCTGGCGTCAAATACGATGAATGCGAGATGTGCAATAACGCTAGTGGCACGATATCCAATGCAAGGGTGGTGATCGCCAAAATCGAGTCAATATCTTGGTAACTCAAAGTCGGAAATCTGCAAGTTTATCCGCAGATAAATAACACTTCTCCAGCTAGGAATTGTCGATTGTGTACTAGTATCAAAAGATACGACGATATAATGTAACTCCTCGCCAATCAGAAACGTAAGCATAGTCTTTAATCAAAGGCATACCCTGTGTCCATCGCAACACGCCAAAGTCGTATTCGTTGTTATAAAGCCAACCATCAACGCCACCAGACGTAACCAAAACTGAACAAAATAAATAGTCGAGGATAGAAAACTCCAGCAATCAACGCTCGGCTCCCTGCCCCTCACTCGTCGTTCATCAAGGAAATCAAAAACATGCGACATTCCACATAGTATTGGAACTCGCCAGGTATCTCCAGCCCTCCGCCAGTTCCTTTTGTTGGTAAGCCCCAGGCTTGTCGTCAGGCCTGCCTTTTGTTTTCCATTTGTATATCCTTGTTTGTTCATGTACTCCAATTAACCCATCTTGACATCGCCATTGGCCTCGGTCTGAGGTAACATTGGCTTCTCTTCTTCTTGAGCTCGTCGCTTGCCCATACGGTCTAGCCATTGCTCAGCGCTGACAATTGTTCCGTCCACAACACCGCTGACTTGGACGACCATATCCAGACCCTCCTTGGCCAGTACCAACACCTTCTGTGCACCTTCGGTCAGGGCAGAGTCGCTGTCTTGTCCGTGAGAGTTCCTGTCCGACATGGTGGCAATACGGAATCGTTGGGGCAGGCTGGTAAGATGACGGCGAACAAGGATTCGTGCGTTCTCAGGCAATGCGCCTCCTGCGTACTTGGACACAGTCATGATGGCATCTCGAAGCGTCCTAAGGACATCTCCCTTGAGGTTTGAGATGCGAGCTGCGAGTTGAGTGCGAGACTCGGGGTCTTCGGAACTCTCGCCATCTTGTGGTTTCTCTGACCCATCCTGTGGGTTGACCTTTTCGTATTGTTCTAAAGTCGTCTTCAAGGCTGTGATAACGCGAGCAATGTGTTCATTTGCCCATCGTAGCCATTGCAGACAGTATTTGAGGCTGCGCAGACTCTCTTCGCTCATGGCTACACTCAAGCCAGAGGTGGACATGATCAGACGTGATTGCCAAGCACTGTTGGGTCGCGAGGTTGATCGCGGCGAGTTTTGTGCATCTGTTTCGGTATATGCAGGTGATCGCAGCTCATCATAAGCAGGAAGGGTATCCACAGTGCTCGTGGTTGACATGCGACGGGAAATAGTCTTGGAAGACGGCGAAAAGGGTTCTTGTACAGCATCAATAAGCGGCTGTTCAGAGTCGGCCATCTGCTGCATGCCTTCACTCTCGAACCGCTTGTTGCTAACCGCTTCATCCTCGCTGTCCGTCTTGCGCCTCTTCTTGCTGTTGCCGGTTTCTAGATCCGATGCGGAACTATTTTGTCGTCGTCCGGCACCCAAAAACCATCGCACACCACCTTCAACACCGGTCACTCGACCAACAGAGCCGACGGTATTCGCAATAGGTGTCAGGTATCCCTCGACATATTCCGCGCCTGATCGAAAACGCGGTGAGAAGTTCTTGGCACCTCCATACGCCGAGGTAGCGCCCTCAATGGTGCTTGCTAACAAAGGATGAGTTGTTGTAAGAAGGGATAATAGAGGTTCGGGTTGTGGAGATTGCGGTTGCGTTCGATTCGACGATTGAAAGCCATGGGAAGTCGGTGGGCTAACCGGGAGTGATGAATTCCTGTGTGGTGGTGATGATATAAAGTCTATGACAGTTAGCGATCGTCGCATTCGCGCAGTGTCCAAGTAAATTACCTGCTCTCAAGTCGCCGAGTGCTTCAGCAGCTAACCGTACATCGGGGTCATCGAGGCTAACGCTGGTGGCCCTTGCGTCGAGTAGTCGGTCTGGAGAAGCAGCGCTGACGACACTATTGCTGCTCGCATCAAGGTCCATTCGAGTTGGGCTATCGATAGTCTGGAGTCCTAGAGGCGCATGATATAGAGGCATGGGATGTAGTGGAGGCCATGCTTTTGGTGGTTCGAAGGCCATTTCGCTTGTAAGTGAACTCAATGATGGGAGTTTGATGTCGTTGTCGGCCTCAAGGCGAGCCAAAGGAGGCAACGAAGTCGGTAGTTCTGTATTAGGGACATCTGGAAACTTTATCGCATTCGATGATATAGCATTGGAATAAGTCGGAGGAGAATAGGCCATTAGAGACGGAGGCGGTCGAGCGGGTGGTGGTCCGAGGAGAACATGGCGAGACTCGGTCTCACGATCGGTCGGAAGCATGTGATTGCGCTCCATGGCGCTGGTCGGCGATAACACGGAGATATCAACAGGGCATCGAGTAATAATTCGGCCAAGGGCCGCAGAAGCAAGAAACTAATCGAGAGATAGAAAAACAAAAGGAAAAGAAACGATTGATAACAATGATGATTTGGGTGAGAATGAAGCGGAGAGAAAAAGGTTGGGGTGGGTGAGAATGGGAATGAGATCGTGGGGGGATAGAGAACCTTGGAACGTCAGGCGCTCGCGTCCTTCCTTCCTTGTGCTGCAGGGACCGGCTGAACAGGCCAGGCCAGAGCAAAACGACAGCCCACTAAAAGCCGGGCCGGCTTCAGTGGCTTCAGGTGACTTGTTAGAGGCGTAGTGGGGAAGAAGGCTCGCTAGAAGCTTGTGAAGCTGGGGCTTGGCAATAATCACAAGATATATTCGGGGCGTTTGCCTCGTTCGATGGTGGACGTTGAGAGATGTGATTTGAAGAAATTGTTGAGAAGACCATGGACCAGAGGCACACCTAGGTAATGTTCCTGAGCATCACAAGATCGAAGTTGAACTCTCAAAACGTCGCCAACTTAAACTTAGCACCTAAGAACTGTACCTGAAGGCCCCCCTCTAGCACGTGTCAAGACTGGGGAATGATGATGCACCGACATCACATGCAAAGTCAGATCTTGCTCTCGTCACTGCTGTTAAGCGGGTCGCCCGAGTCATGGTCATCATCACTAACAGGATCAACTCCAGCACATGCCATCCGAAATCGCATCAATTTCCTGATGCGTTACAACGTTATTTTTCCATCCAATTGGATCGTTTCGCGATAACGTCAGATATCGCTTGCTCATTGCTTGATCATCTTGAGCTTGGAGGATTAGTGCTTCTTAAAGGAGCAGCTGTATCCAGCCCAGTCGGCATTCGGCTACTTGGTGTGTCTCCGGAGCTGTATCTGGTCCCCGATAAGCTTGTGTATTTAGCCCTGGTTCGGGGTCGTCCAAGTCCGAATACTACCAACATGTGAAGCTTTTGACATGTGTCAAAGAAGCATCCCAAGAAGAGTGTGTAAGCTGCTGTTTTCTTGGTTGTGGCCCAGCGGATCTGCGTTGATCTGTTGCCAGTCTGGGGCTTAGGATGGTTACATCTTGTCCCCTAAGCTTGTTATCCCAGTTATCTGACTGATAATTATTCATACCGTTCTTGGTAAAGTAGCCCCTTTCCCCTCTTTACTTTCTTGAGGTATGCATTGGCCTTGTCCTTGTTCCAATAGATCACGGCCTGGCTAAAGTCAAATGCTACTCAATTGGTTGAACTTTGTCGATAAAGCAGCGACATATCCGAGTGCCTGGTAACTCAGCAACACGCAACATGATTGATGGATTCTGGATGGCTGCTGTTCATTGGCAGCTCACAGCCGATGCAATATCTCACGAGCATCCAGTCAGGTAAAAGTAGGCAGAGCTCATGAATGGCCATAGATATTTGGCCATAGATATTTGAGGATCCTCTTAATGCATGTACGATTGGGCCCTGGTCATCCTCGAATCTTAAACCAGAGGAGTCCCTCGAATGCGCCAAAGGAATTGACGGCTTAACATGAGGCGCAGAATTTTTTTGCTGCTGAACCCCAGATTATCGACGCCATGGCTGGCTGGGATTGCAGCTGATCGAGAGGTTGTCCCCATGCGAGGCTGGAACACGTTTGCAGTAGACTTCAATTGCGACGATCCGAGACATCGTCAACTGCTTCAAAGCCAACCTCTCACGAGCACTCGACGGCAGAGGATATGCTCCTGAATACTCCTCGGTTCATCTCAAGTTGAACGAACAGCATCCAGGGCAAGCTGCCCCAACAAAACCTCAAAGGTTGTCACCTGGACAAGCCACCACACAAAAAGGTGCGTCCAAGGCCTCAGGTTGCGCAGACGTGAATCGTCACCTAGCTGTCTTGACGATCCCCCAGACGCCAATCACAGGCTACGAACTACAGTCTACATTCACAGTCAGATATGTGCGGTTCCTCTGACACCGCCCAAGCAACGTAAGAAATATACTCGGGCAGTTCTTATGGAACCAAAGTCTCCCTCTCCGCACCACGAAATCGCAGCTCACATCAACGGCTCCACGGCTCAAATGACAGAATGCCATCCGGTCGTAGGCTAGATAATGGTCTGCACTGTCTAAAGGGTGCGTTGAAGAGAGGAAAAGAGTAAACAGAAAAATGAAGCTTTTTATCAATTTTTTTCGTCCCGCTTTCAGACCTCACGTGATCGAAAGCTAAGCTCAGCTACCCCACCAATATCCGATATTCTACCGCGTCGTCACCATGGAATGGCCAGGCTGCACTCCAAAAGATGCCAGCGAAACAGCTTAAACCAAAGACGATATTGCGCTACGGACCATGATGATTGCCTGCGCTTCTCTATAGTCTTTAATTACTCCTTCGGTCTCTCCTTTACTTTCTGTCCTCTTATATCCTCCATCAAGTTCTAAATCTGCATGGTCTATTGTTTTGAACTTGACCGTCGCATCTAATCGACGACATAACGACCTCCTTTCCGCCCCTACCATCCCCGAATTGAGTTGACCTCCCGCCAAGACATAACCCGACATCATGGCATCCGCACTATTCTTTCTAGATCTCAAGGGCAAGGTGCGCATTCTGCCATTGACCACCATCAACTATCGCTGACTTTGTAGACCCTCCTCGCCCGTAACTATCGTGGTGACATCCCCATGTCAGCAGTCGAAAAGTTCCCTGTACTCCTTTCAGAAGCTGAGGAAGACTCCTCTGCCGTCCCACCATGCTTCTCCCACGAGGGAATCAACGTACGTTATTCCTTGAAGCTGTTCTTCAGCTTGCTGACCGAGTAGTACCTCTACATCCGACACAACAACCTCTACCTCCTTGCCCTCACAAAACGAAATACAAACGCCGCCGAGATTCTCCTCTTCCTCCACAAGATCGTCGAGGTCTTTACCGAGTACTTCAAGGCTCTAGAAGAAGAGTCCATTCGCGACAACTTTGTTATCATTTACGAACTTCTCGACGAGATGATGGACTTTGGTTACCCCCAGACAACAGAATCAAAGATCCTTCAAGAGTACATTACCCAGGAGTCCCACAAGCTCGAGATCCAAGCCCGACCACCCATTGCCGTCACAAACGCCGTCTCATGGCGATCGGAGGGTATCCGTTACCGCAAGAACGAGGTCTTTCTCGATGTCGTCGAGTCCCTTAACCTGCTTGTTTCCGCAAACGGCAATGTCCTGCGCTCCGAGATTCTTGGCGCTATCAAGATGAAGTGTTACCTTAGTGGTATGCCCGAATTGCGTCTGGGCCTTAACGACAAAGTCATGTTTGAGACAACTGGTCGAGCCACCCGTGGCAAGGCTATCGAGATGGAGGACGTCAAATTCCACCAGTGTGTGCGACTATCACGATTCGAAAATGACCGCACCATTTCTTTTATCCCTCCGGACGGCGAGTTCGAGCTCATGTCCTACCGTCTCAACACTCAGGTCAAGCCATTGATTTGGGTCGAATGCGTTGTCGAATCTCATTCAGGCTCCCGTATCGAATACATGCTCAAGGCTCGTGCCCAATTCAAGCGCCGCAGTACCGCCAACAACGTCGAGATCGTGGTTCCCGTTCCCGATGACGCTGACAGTCCCCGTTTCCGCACAAACATTGGTTCCGTCCATTATGCACCCGAGCAAAGCGCCATTGTCTGGAAGATCAAGCAGTTTGGTGGTGGTAAGGAGTTCCTCATGCGCGCTGAGCTGGGCCTGCCAAGCGTGAGGGGTGATGATGAGCAGGGTGGTGGTATGATGGGTGGTTTCGGCGGTAGTATGGGAGGTGTTGGAGGAGTCGGCAAGGGTGCCAAGCGACCCATTCAGGTCAAGTTTGAGATCCCTTACTTTACCACAAGTGGTATTCAGGTTCGGTATCTCAAGATTACCGAGCCAAAGGTACGATTATCACCCATCCGTCTTGATCAAAGCTAATAGTCGCAGTTGCAATACCCTTCGCTCCCATGGGTGCGATACATCACCCAGTCCGGCGATATTGCCGTACGACTTCCCGACGCAGTCTGAGAGTTGTCCGGATATAGCATTACTTACAAATAACCCATGAATCGAGCCGTGTCAGAACCGACTATTCACAGGCTCGTCCTACACCAATCCGATCAAGAGCATATGATGTGGATGACAGGTGTATAGATAAACGAGATGGACGGTATGGGGCAGAGCTGCAGAGCAGGAAGGGCTTCATACACCAACCGAGGAACGAATAATAGACTACAAGATCAATCTGTGCATTCTTCTGCCAAGCGAATGGTCCATTGTGGTATAATACAATGCAGAGCGCCGCCTCACTGCTCTCGAACAATAGGATTCTCCCACTCCAAACTATTGAGGTCGTATTCATTAGAGTATGGGTTATCCGGGTCAAAAAAGACCTTGACGATAAAGCCACTTGGGTCATCCGAAGCCGTTGGGGGATCTGAAATTGTCAGCTATTAGTACTAAGATGTCAGATGTACTCACGTCCTCTAGGTGCGTCGGTACTATTCCACACTCCACGCCTCCATGTCCTTTCGTGGCCCAGGAATACACCATTTATCGAAGTATTGTTCGTGTCATGCGGTGCGCTCAACGCCATCAACCCCAGGATAATAGGCAGCTCTCCCCCGAGGCCCGACGAACGTGGTGCACTGCGTCGAGGCATCCTGTATGTCTCAGGCAGCAGACTAGGCATCCAGCTTGGCGACCTCCCTGCGGCGTGAAGCACTGGAGCGCCCCCAATTCCCATGGGACTGTGAATAGTGACGACTTGAGATAGGCCAGGTAGGTTCGGTGGGTGGAATATGCGCAAGAGTTCCCAGCCTGATGTGCGAGAAACGAGGGGGTCTTGATCAATCACCATAATAGGGAGTAGAGGGTTGCAGGCGGCGACTCCAAAAGTCTTGTACTCCTGAGCAGGAGGGTAAGACTGTCCTGCCTGGTCCACCAGGTAGTTTCCATAGCCGTCTAATCTCAGCAGTTGTCCTTGCGGCGCAGGCAGCATGTCTATCTCTCGAAGCCAGTAAAAGTCTGTAGCCTCGCTGACTTCACCGTTGCGGTAACGCATGACCTTGCTTGGAACTTCACCGTGGTATTTCTCAGGTGAAAGAGGTGGGATGTAGTGGTGATATATGTCGCGCTCTGGTTCCCTTATGATGAGCTTGTTGACGATGAATAAGAAGCCTGGGCCGGTGGGTTGGCTTGAGGACCCTTTTCGTCCTCCAGAAGTGTGCTTGGAAGGTTTGCTCTGGAGGATGTTAGTTGAGTTTTCATAAAAGAAAGTCCACATACCGATTTAAACATGATCAAAGTGGTAAATCGTGGATGTTCAGATTGTTGAAGCTTGCCTCACAGCTGCTCGAGCAACCCCCGTCTTTTATGCTGTCACATTTTGGAATTCGCTCGATCTAATCGCAGAGCCGCAGATGTCTAGTTCACACACGGTTGACCAACTTGGACCACCATATCGTTGGTATACCTCTTGACAGAAGGTATCTCGACTTTGATGGCCCAGACAGACATCCACCCTGAAAATAAAAGATACACCCTGCATCGAGATGACGCCACCCTACATCCGCTGTCAGCTCGATGCCATGCAGTCTGCCAGACATCTTGACCTGAGACTTTGCCTGTTGGTGCCATTGGTGAATGAGACGGTTACTTCAGACCTGAGGATTGGTGCCACGCTGCCACGGTACTTCTGGATGTTGTCTGCAGGGAATAAACATACGTGAGTGTCGATAGCAGACCCCAGTTCATGCAGCACAACTGCGGCCCGGCCCCTCTTACGCTTCATCTGCTCGACACCGGTCGTGAAGACCCATACTAAACGGGTAGATGGAGGTCGGGGTGGATAAGTGTCTGGCATAGCTGTAGATGCCAACCGGGTGAGATATCCCCGGCTGATTTGTCAAGATACCATGCGAGCCAATAGAGTCGTCTTTAGATCTTGAGTGTCGATCGGTTGTTGGCGCTAGCACTTTGGTTCTCCGGTGACTGTGACTTGGCAACCCTTTGATTCAGGTAATTATAGGAGCTGGATTGCGTTTGAGGCCAGAAGTGCAAAGGCACGCATGAGCATATCGGCGTCTCCGTCAAGATACACCCGGCGTAACTCTTCACAAGTTTGTGGTGGTGAACCTGAGCAGGTGACTCGAGAAAAAGCAATCAAAGCTAGTTCCCTTGCTTCACTGATGGTGTTGAACTCGGAGTTGACAGTCATTCCGAGCAATATCGGGGCCGTCCGTACTCAATACTTGGTTGATGGTCGGTCCTTCAGTCGTTGGGGGTGGCGCAACGTCGCCTACGGTAAGATGTAACGGTGGACGGTCAGATCACCGTTTGATCAAGCATAAACGTAACGAGCAAGTCGCTGCAACATGAGCCCTCACGATTCATAAGCCTAGCACGCTTGTGCTCGCCATAGTCGATGCCAAAGGCCGGTACGGGGCGTGTTGGCGCATATCGCGACGAGAAGTGGGCTGGAGCATTTCGCCTGAGTGGACAATCCCCAGAGTAGACTTCTACTGTCTTGGCCATTTCTGCCACCTGAAAGGGTCTGGCGTTTGATATTTCCGAGCTAACAGAAATGCCCGATTAAATGTCAGTATCTCGTTCTATTCGTTAGCTGTCTCTGTAACGCATGCATTGTTCGCAGGTCTTGTTCTTCAATCATGGTCGGTCGCTTGCAAGTTTGTAAGACGAACAAGTCGAAGCACAGCAGTCAAAGCATGTATCATTTAAATAGCTTTAGTCTTGTCGATTGTAATTGTGATTAGGGCTTGTTGCCTCGGCGGATGGTTCGCAATCGATTTGATGCCTTCTGCGCCTCTTGCATGAGAAGAGAGAGAACAACTCCAAGTCTAAGATTGGCCGCCCACGTCCCGGGTTCGAATCGTCACCATCGCTCAGTTCGACATCTTTGTTCGCTTTGCCGGACCGGATTCATCGTCCATCGTCATCTCGACATCTCCAGAAGACGCGTCAATTGCTTCTTGGAGCAGCTTCTTCTCACCAACTCTGACTGTAACAGCCATGCGAACTCGCGGGTGGACACCTGGATCCTTGAGTAAAAGCTCATCCTCCGAAACGTTTGTCGGATACCGCGATGCGAGAGCCTCCAGTGTTTTGGCCAGTACAGCTTGGTGAATCTCGTCCCTCTTTCGCTTATCAGGAATAGCATCAGGGTGTGCTTTCTTGACACCCTTAAGGAATGTTTTGAGTTGTTCCTGGAGATCTTCAGGCATGGTTTCGAATCTAGCAGGTCCAGCAAATGTGCCATCCGAGTTGACCTCGCCTGTTTCGCGTTCCAGGACGAATGTATCTTCGAACTCTTCTTCTTCTTCGAGAGTATTGCGCTATTCGAGTTAGCTAGGCCATCATTTACCGCGCTGTACTTACCAGCTGCTCCAGAACCTTGCTGGAAATGCCAAAGTTCGTTGTCAAAGCCGATTCAACCACGTCCCAGGGAATCTCGATGACATCATAACGGGAATGCTTCTCAGTGACATATCCATATCTCCTCAAAAGTTCCGAGTTGGGATGGGGACCATAATAGTTGAGAATCTCTTCGCCCGCCTTGATAGGTCTCAAACTGGTCACAGTAAGGCTGTCCTCTTCGTGGTTTACGTGTGCCTGCGCCATGTTAGCTTTGTACATCGCCCACAAGGTTGACGTACATTGAATTCGGCGTCGGCATTCAGAATGTCTGCCATTGGGACCATTCCCATCATCGACTTTCCATCTCGATCCTCCACCCAGCCGTCCGCCTCCTCTTCTTCCTCTTCGTCGTTTTCAAGATCAAAAGCATACGCCATGATGGTGCTTCCCATTCGATGGGCAATCTCGATGAGTTCTACGTCATTCTTGTTCTCGGCACCAAAGATCTCCACGTTCTTTCGAATAATGGGTAGCAGAGTCTTGTTGAACATGTCTTCTGCATTCGCCTTGCCGATTTTGTGTCGCATGTGGCTGGCTTGAAGCTGGTCAAGCTCATTGTCGTTCCAAAACATGGGTGTATCGAATGACGATGGCAGAACATCAAAGTAGGGCTTCCACAGGGACATCTCACCCAGGAGATACTCATACATCATGACTAGGATCAGTGAACCCCAAGAATCCAACCCCGGCGCCTCATTCTCATCAGATTTGTCGAGGTCAAAGACATCAGGCAACTTCTTTGGCAGCTCCGATGTTTCAGTGTTGATGATGCCTTTCCTTGGGATGGTAAACAAAGTCGTCTCTGCAGGAATATCCTCAAGGGCAACTAATTCTATTAGTATCTCAAACAGCCACAGAGCAATGACTTACTTACTTATACCACGGCCTGCATTGCGATCTCGAAGGTCGGCAATCTCGATGGCATTGGAGAATGTAGCACCTGACAGTAACTTGAACCAGACCAAAAACCTTTCGCTAGTTCCGTTAAAGTTTGAGGAGTCCATTGTATTTTTCGTTTGCAGAAACTTGAAAGTTGGTGAAGTTGAAGAGTTTGCGTTGCTATGGAAGAAGGTCTCAGTGCCGATAAAACTTTTTAGTGCGGTTTGCACTGTGCATTCCAGGGTAACGATGATAACTTCATCATTCCACAGCATTGAGACGAGGATTGGGGCAAAGCTGTTTTGATAGCAAAAATTGTCGTTTCGTCGTTAATTTATCCGTACAATGTACATGAGTCATAACCTCCAGCACCAAGATACAAATTCACGCTATGTTATCATTACAGAACAGTACACATCATTCTTCATTCTTCATCCTCATCTTCTTCCTTGACCACTTTTGTCCCTTCCTTGTTTTCCTTCCCTTCCTTTGCCTTTTTCACTTCTCTCTTCTTAGGTCGTAACCATTCTTCCATACCCTCTGGCCAGTAGACCCTATCTTGGGGTCCTCCCATACCAAAATCCTCCGAGCTTACAATCTTTTCGGGTACCTCAATGTCATCCTCCACCTCGCCATTGACGCCATTGACGCCATTGGGCTTCTTCTTGCCCTTCTTCGCCTTCTTCTTGATTGCTTTTCTAGACTCGTCTTGACGTTCGTGAGGCACGATATCGTTGAAGGTATTCCAACCTGGTAGTTTGAATGTACGCATCAACTCGAAAACGGCCTGTTCCTTATCCTTGGCTTCAATCATGAGGTCCATATCGGGTGCACAAGGCGGAAGAGTCTTGACCCGTGGAGAGTGCTTGCGGCGGTCTCTTGGAGTGACAGCAGGAGCAGTCTGTTCGCTGTAGTGCATCTTTTGAGTGATTCCCTTCTTTGACCAGGTCGCCTTGATGCGGTCGTATAGGCCAATGATGTCTTCGGAGCCTTCTCTGATACACGGGTCGAAAATGATGTTGTGGTGATGATAGTCGAGTACGAGAGGAATGTTTAGTTCCTCACAGATAGGAAGTAGGTCATGAACACTCCATGCAACGTCGTCGTTCTCCAACACCAACCGCCGTTTGACGCTGTCCGAAAGCTTGGCATAGTTTTCTCGAAATCGATCCAGGGTGGCGTTCTTGTCGCCATAGGTACCTCCCATATGAAGAATCATGACTGCGTCGCGGTTCATCTGCTCGGGGAGCTTGAGCAAGGTAAGCATCTCGTCATGGTAATCGAGATCGCGTATGGCAGCAGTGACCACCTCCTTGCGTGGACTGCCAATCTGTGTAAACTGTCCAGGGTGCGTTGTTAGGCGATGATTTAACTCCCCTGCCACTTTGCCAGCTTCCGCCAACACTTTAGACGCAAATGGAGCCAGCTTGTATCCATGTTCCTGGTGACTTGCAAATGGAAACATTTCGCTACTGAGTCTCATGAACTTGATCCCATACTTGACGTTCCAACGAATCATCTTGACAATGTCCCGAGCGTTGGTTAAACCCAATTCTTGCACGTACTTGAGTCCTCGCTCAACGTCTGCAGGTTGATTCTTGTCAGGTCGGTTTTTGGTCGCATGCTCTGGTTCGGATGGATTTGCTAGCGGGTGTCGGTGTTCAATGATTGAAGCTATGCGACAGGTTCTTGACGAAAATACAGGAGGCGTTGCGTTGCGTAAGTATGTATTCAAACAGGCCTAGAAGAGTTAGCACATCACAAATAACATGGAGTGCTCAACTCACATAACCTAATCGCCCATTCCACGGCAAAGGCAGTGTACCACTGTTGATCGGAGGAGACCTGTTGGCGCCTCGTTCAGGGCCGTCTTCTTCACCCTTGGCATCAGCGACGTCGCCAGCAGCGTGTTCGGCCTCGTACCCGTCGATCGGTGCCTTTTCAATAACCTTTGACTTTCCCCCTATTTTGCCGCGAGTAGTTGTAATGGTATCCTGGGTCGGCGAGTGCATTTTGGGTCGAATGGCGGGCTCATTGGAGGCTTCATTCTGTACATGAAGGTCTGAGGATTCAACTGCAAGCCGCTGCGTCCTGACAGCATCCTGTAACTTGTGCTCCATCTCACTCAGCTCGCGCATGGCTTCCTCGACACCTTCTCCAGTGTCCCAGACGCCCTTCGCTTTCTTGTCTGCTGGTTCGGCTGCCTTCATCGGATCCGTAACCATCTTCGTTATGTCCAGCTTAGACGGTCGTTCATCGCCGGTAACAGTAGCAGCATCCTTCAGTCTCCGACTACTTCTTCTGGGAGCTGTATCAGGCATCTGCGGTTTCGGTGGTGGCGGATGAGCGCCAGTTCTTTTTCGTTTCGGTGTCATGCTAGCGACCCCTCTATTATGTGAATGCTTTGGCAAGGAGGCGACGAGTCTTGCAGCAGAGGCGAATAGACGAGATAGCATATAGCGGAGCAATATCAAGCTTTATGAACACGAAGATGATATGCGATCGAGAGTATAAGACAAGGTCACGAGCGGCAGAGCGGAACCCGACAGGTCAAGTATCCGAGAAATTTGGTAGCCCAGTTGATGTGTCTCAGGGTCTGAATAAAGATCGTAGTCGGAGGAAGTGTCCCGAGGAGCCAATGACGCAGGGCGCGTCATGCATGGTCTTGGGAACGATGTAATGTCAATAGGGCGAGTAGGGCTACCGCACTGATTATTTCCGGGAGGCGATGGTAGCACAATACGGGCAATGAAGCCCCCTGCATCACCTGTGATTTGCATTGGCTTACCCGTGGAGCTGTCAAGAGTAATAAGACGATCGTTGGCCGAATTCCTCGATCCAGGCTTTGTTGATGGTGATGAAGTCATCTCGACTTTAGTGGGCGGGACGTCGATCGCCGATCCGTCATGGTCGGCCGCGGTACGTATCTCCGTCCCCAGCTTTTGCTCCGCTCTGACGCTTTTTATCCAACCCAAGCACCAAAAACCACATAGAAAAACAACGAAACCGAAAGCCAGCAAGACAACCCCAGGACATAACTCCGGGATCAGTGAGCTACAGTAGCCAATGAACAAGGCCGGAGCCCCCGATACGTGAAGGGTCCAAGAATAAGCTCCACAGCTTGGCTGAGACATTGATGCCACAGATTGGGCATCGAGATGAGCTTGCCCTGAGCTTGCCGTGGCTGAAGCTGTTGCACTAATCAGCAGCGACCCGTACCTTGCTCTGCAGGCCTGATGCTGGTTTTGGAAGCATCATAGGGCCAACGTTCCGTGTCATTGACAACTCGTACGAAACTGGGCGTTTGATCATTGGTTGTTGCTGTGAGCCATCGACCGATTTAAATGGGCTCACGAAGACGATTAGTGATCGAGTCAAAGCGGTTAGAATTGATCACCAGAACGGCGTCACATTCAAAGATCGCTCTCGACGTGGATTCCCTTTGTAATATGGCACCCTGCATACGGGACAATCATGTCTCTCAATCAAGAACCACGATGAGAGGCACTTGGAATGAAACGAATGACCACATGTATTCATGGTCAAGATATCGTCTCCTGTGTTTGCAATGTCTTCGATTGCTTGTGCTATCGTCCCTTGATTGTTGGCTGTGGCTGCATCATGGTTTGTCGGCGTGTGAGATGTCACCGTTGAAACTTGCTCGACCATTGGACGTGGATCATCGGAAACGTGTGCTGGTTCTGGAACCAGAGGGCCTATGCAAATAGGACTGTAAAATGTAAGTTATGGTCCCTGAGTCGATCCCGAGGGGCGGCCCGTTGACAAGCTCCGGCCGAGAGGCATGGAAGCGGAGAAAGGCCGTCCGAATCCTGCGCCGGGATTAAGTGGATGTACTCACCATTCGCCGAACTCGGATGGCGGAGTCGTGGCTTCAACATCGACGGTCGGATCTGACGCTCGTGGAAGGGCTGTCGAGGTCGTTACAGTACTGAGCTTTCGGCGAGCATGATCCAACTGATCCGGTTGGGGGTTGTAAACTTTTTCTTTCGCATTGCGTGAGCTCAATCGAACGCATGCTCTGTAATTCAATGTTAATAAACGAGCTTGCAGGTGCCGAGTGAACATACAAAGGGCCCATAACTAAAATGAAGAAAAAAAGCACAAGGAGAATAATGCCGACCGGCTCCATTTTATGGTCGTTTTATGACCGTTGAACAATATCGGCGCAGGTGATGTGAAGTGGGTGTCGTCACTTTGGTAATTGTGTAGGGTAATCAAATGCAGGCGTGTTGATGCAGGTAAATGGTGCTGATTCGAATCCTAAAACCCGAGGAAATACAGAGAATTGTCAGATACGAAGCGTTATTCTCGTAGTAGGTGGTGTTGGACAGTTATAAAGGCTGTGGTACTGGCTATCAACTGACAGTGAATGTGAACCCTTGGTGCAGCCGTGGCTTGCAAGCCGAGCGACCAGGGTCTAGAACACCAGAGTTGAAAGCTTTTTGACGGCCGTTGGGTTGATTCTGAAGGTCTTGCTCGTGGCATCACGCAATATGGGGCTGTGTCGGATTGGCATTGATACGACGAGGGTTCTGAATGGCTTCGTAATGCTTCGGCATAGCAAAGATTAAGCTTTAGTGCAGATGACGAGATGGCCGTAGTAGACTTGGCGAAGCTTGGCGAGAAAAAGTTGAAGAGTTCATGTTTTGGTGTGGTTTCGAGACAACAAGTAAGGCCACTAAATTTAAGCGTAGTTGGGTGGCAGGAGCACCTCAGGTTGATTTGTGCGGGGATGCAGGGAAGAGCCGAGATAACGAACTGGTTCATAGACTGATGTGTGAAGCTATTAATGATATGAATTTGGGTGCTATTGTAAATAATATGTTCTTCAACTCTGTAATGTCATGTCTCTCTCTTCTGTAGCAACTTGCAAATAGCACAAAGGAGATATTTGCAGGCTCAGCACAATAACTAGAAACAACAGACACGATATGAACATCTTCTCCGATTTACAGCAGCCAGCAAAGTTGCCACTCGCTGCATACAAAATACAAGCGACTTCACTGCTGAGTGATGCCAAGAAGTGCCCAACACCATCGCCGCCTTGTCCCAAAACGAATCATGTCCACGTGCCCATTCTAACAGCCCCGAATTGGCTCTTTGACGCCCCATGCGCTAAACGCCAAGAGACAGGGATGTGACGCTAATATCTTAAGCTCTTAATTTTAACTTGGCGTATCTGGGGTTATCGCCGCCAAAAGCCAATGGACACTGGGATATGCTCGACGGCGGGTGTCTTGCTCTGTGGTTTGCGTCTGTTTCTGAAAGTTTACGACCAGTTTCGAAACATGGACCGTTGGATTCTAGCGGACAATTTGTCAGGACTCACGGTGGTAACGGCAGCCTCCGATAATTGCTCCCGGTCATACTCCCGGTCTCAACACCAAAAAGTTGGCATCCTTCGGTTTTACTGTCTTGGCATACGCTTCCAATACATCTTCTCCACATAATAAGAATTCTCCTCCAAACAGAATTATTGTGACCTCTGTTTGGACCTGCACCTTCCATTACGGTCATTCTTGGCGCATCCACCATAATCCACATCACAGCTTCTCAGTCCTACTTGGTTGTGCATCTCTGGTTTCACCGTCGATCCCACAGGAAATGGCGCTGCTTATATGGGCGTTCTCCCTTCTTCTGTATTCTCAAGATCCTTCTCTTCTCAACTGTTCTTCAGAGCTGGAACCGCCAAAATGAGTCAGAAACTCATCGATGAAGCCGCTCACGTCTCGGGCCAGGCTAATTCTCCCATGACGGCGCCCGCCCATTCTCTTACCTTTGAACAGGTTGCTGAGCAGCTTCAAGCCAATCTCGATGACGGTTTAACTGAGCAAGAAGCCAAAAAACGTCTTGAAGAACACGGACGGAACGAATTCGGTGAACAAGAAGGCGTTCAGCCACTCAAGATCTTTATCGGTCAGATTGCCAATGCCTTGACTCTAGTAAGATGTTCCATTACCTTGTTTCCCCAACTGAGTGCATACTGCGCCAAGTTGGGAATGCTTTTGAGAAAATGGTAGAGTCGCTGATTTGCCGGTTGGGGGATAGGTCCTCATCCTTGCCATGGCTGCATCGTTCGGTATTCAGTCATGGATCGAGGGTGGTGTAGTTGCTGCAGTCATTATCCTCAACATCGTTGTCGGCTTCTTCCAAGAGTTTCAAGCCGCCAAGACCATGGACTCTCTTCGTTCTCTCAGCTCCCCTACTGCCCATGCTGTTCGCGACGGCAACAACCAGGTTGTGGTAACGGCTGAGATTGTCCCTGGTGACATGGTCGAGCTCAAGACAGGTGACACCATTCCTGCGGATATCCGTCTTGTTGAAGCTGTCAATTTTGAAACCAATGAAGCACTGCTTACCGGCGAGTCTCTCCCTGTTCGCAAGGAGATCAGCAAAACCTTTCCCGATGATACTGGCCCTGGTGATCGACTCAACGTCGCTTATAGCTCATCAACCGTGACAAAAGGTCGAGCTCGTGGTGTTGTTTTCGCCACTGGTATCTACACGGAAATTGGCCAGATCGCTGTTGCTCTTCGCGGCAAGTCTACCAAGCGTCGACAACCCAAGAGGGACGACGAGGGTAATACCAATCTCGGTCGTTGGATGCAAGCCTGGACCTTGACTTGTTCTGATGCCGTCGGCCGCTTCCTTGGCGTCAATGTTGGTACTCCCCTTCAGCGCAAGCTCTCCAAATTGGCAATCCTTCTTCTTGGAACAGCTATCGTGTGCGCCATTATTGTATTGGGAGCAAATGAGTTCAGATCTGAGAAGGAAGTCATCATATATGCCGTGGCAACTGGTCTTTCTATGATCCCGGCCTCCCTCATCGTTGTGCTCACTATCACAATGGCTGCCGGCACGAAGCGGATGGTTCAAAGACATGTAATTGTCCGTAACCTGAAGAGTTTGGAAGCTTTGGGTGCTGTGACGAGTGAGTACATCCATCCCCTTATTGGCCTGCGCTGACCATGTAGATATTTGCTCTGATAAGACTGGCACCCTTACCCAGGGTACCATGATCGTCAAGAAGGCATGGATTCCAGGACGTGGCACGTACTCTGTCGGATCTACCAGTGAACCATTCAATCCAACCGTTGGAGACATCAGTCTGACTGAAGACCAACCCAAGAACATCAACTTTCAGAGCGAGAGCGCAGAAGGAACATCAATCGACCCTGAAGCCCAGACCGCACAAGACCCAGGCCTTATCGAGTATCTCAATGTTGCCTCACTAGCAAATCTGGCTACTGTCCACCAAGTTGAAGGAGAATGGCATGGCCGTGGAGATCCTACCGAGATTGCTATGCAAGTATTTGCGTCTCGATTCAACTGGAATCGTCTCCGCTTGTCAACTGGTGAAAAGGCACGCTGGCACGAAGTCGCCGAGTTCCCATTCGACTCAGACGTCAAGAAGATGTCTGTAATCTTCAATGATAACGAATCTCAGAAGCAATGGGTCTTCACCAAAGGCGCTGTCGAGCGTGTCTTGACTTCCTGCCCTGTCTATGCAGCCGGTGACGAGATCAAGGAGTTCACCGACGCCATCAAAGACGATGTGATCAGCAACATGGAATCTTTGGCTCGGCTTGGATTGAGAGTTCTTGCCCTTGCTAGTCGAACCGATATTCAGCACGTGAAGGAGAACGAAGCCGAATTGGACCGAGGACAATTTGAAAACGACCTTGTCTTCCGTGGGCTCATCGGCCTCTATGACCCTCCTCGCCCAGAATCTGCCCCGTCCGTCAAGAGATGCCATGAAGCCGGCGTCAGTGTCCACATGCTTACTGGTGATCATCCTGAGACTGCTCGAGCTATCGCTTTGGAAGTTGGCATTCTACCCAGCAAGATATCGGAGATCCCCAGGGACGTTGCCAAGGCTATGGTAATGGCGGCCTCGGAATTCGATAAGCTATCCGACGAGCAGATTGATGACCTTCCTCTTCTACCGCTTGTTGTAGCTCGTTGTGCTCCACAGACCAAGGTTCGTATGATCGAAGCTCTTCATCGTCGCAAAGCCTTTGTCGCTATGACCGGTGACGGTGTCAATGACTCGCCTAGTCTGAAGCGATCTGACGTCGGTATTGCTATGGGCCTGGCTGGATCTGATGTGGCCAAAGAAGCATCCGATATCGTCTTGACTGATGACAACTTTGCATCTATTCTTAATGCTGTTGAGGAAGGCCGACGAATGTTTGATAACATCCAAAAGTTTATCTTACATGTTTTGGCTGAAAATATTGCCCAAGCATGCACGCTCCTCATCGGTCTGGCCTTTAAGGACAGAAACGGAATCTCGGTGTTCCCTCTGGCTCCTGTTGAAATCTTGTGGATTATCATGATCACATCTGGTATGCCTGATATGGGTCTTGGCTTCGAGATTGCAGCCCCCGATATTATGCAACGTCCACCTCAAAACGTTAGTCCTCGAGCTTCTTTCCATTCACTATACTAACATAATTAGTTGAAACAAGGTGTCTTTACGCCAGAATTGCTTATCGACATGGTGGTCTATGGCCTTTGGATGTCAGCCCTTTGTCTCGCCTCATTTGTTCTTGTACTGTATGGGTTCGGTAACGGTACCGATGACATTGGAGAAGACTGCAACAACAATTATAGCGAAGGTTGCAAGGTCATTTTCCGGGCTCGTTCTACAACCTTTGCATGCTTAACATGGTTCGCACTTTTCCTTGCCTGGGAAATGATCAACATGCGAAGATCCTTTTTCCGAATGCAACCCAAGAGCAAGCTCTACTTTACGCAGTGGATGCACGACGTGTGGAGGAACCCTTTCTTATTCTGGGCTATCGTGGCAGGCTTTGTCACAATGTTTCCCCTGATCTATATCCCAGGACTGAACACAGTCGTTTTCAAACATGCACCGATCTCATGGGAATGGGGTATTGTTTTTGTTGAAGCCGTGCTCTTCTTTATGGGCATTGAGGCGTGGAAATGGGCCAAGCGTGTCTATTTCCGTCGCCAGGCTCGTAAGTCGACAGGTGGCGTCTCTGATCTTGACACGCGTGTGTTTGGCAAGTATTACAACACGGCAGGCGAGAACCAAGATGAAGAGAGTCGAGGTGGCGTGAGGGAGAAGACTGCTCAGTGAGCTGGTCAAACTGGGTGATGACTTGCGTCTATTTGCCCAGGTATCAATGAAAGAGGGGGAATACAAAAAGGGGGACGCATCAGGTAAGTGAGTTGAAGAAAAAAAATTGTCGTCCAGCTAGATTAGGCCGTTCATTCAAGCCCGTAGTCCATAGATTATTATGAATAGAGCCTTGGTTTTTGACAAATGGTAATGTTCACATGCCGTGAAGTACAAGCATAGCGTCACAACAGCTCTACCTTAAACACGATACACGTTTACTGTAGCCATACTTGACAGATGCAAATGAGAAGATTGATCAACATTTTTCATCTATTCTGGTTGCCTTATTCGAGATCTACAGACATGTATCAATGTCGATTCGATCATCTTGCCTTGGCCGAGTGTAACATGGCTGAATTGATCAAAAAGGCCTGATCTTTCGCGATGGACCAATCCCTGAGTGAAGCACTGCAACTGTATGAAGCTCGGGTTCCCTCTGTTCTTCTCCTATAGCAAGTATATTGCTCTTTTGACTGGATAATCGCTAATCAATCGCAGCAATGCATGTGATGGCCTGGTATCAAAACTCATCGAAGGCTTGAAAGATGTACTGTAGTAGACTAGGGTCTAAATGGACAAGGACTCGATACACTCTGTATCTCCCACGCAACGTCGACAATGTCTACTGTGTGCACATTTCGAGCTTTGTACACGCTCAATCATGAATGCTGGGCCATGCAAGGCTGTTTCGCCGCTGCAGCCGCTGTCGCAGAATACCTAGCCCTAGGTACTGTCCAATATAATCTCTGCGCCTTTACATGCTACAGCATGCTGCATCTATTGCCAGTCCCTCTGGGAGTGTAGATCGTTGAAGGTTTGAGGCAATTGATGCACATGCTCAGATCGGGTATGAATGGCGACGAGTTTGCAAACTGGCGGAATCTGGTTGGATAGGTTCATCTACAATATGCATTATCAGATGAAAGTGGTGGATTGGTGGCCATGCATATGCCTGCTGATTGCAACGTACGTTGGCATGAGTGATTTAACAGAGATCTAGACCGTCCATATTGACTCAAGGTCGTGTTTTGCATTTTCCGACAACAAGATGTTCAATCATCGATGGTTTTTTACCACGGAAATTCAAATGTCTTGTCGATTACCACATTTTCTAATGACGATTCTGAGGTTACATCGCATCCAAGCTCCCCTCAAAACAGCCCTCTGCTGTGTGACCCTCTTTCTCTTTAGCAAATGACGTACCTTGAGGCCCGCGATTAGCAGTTGAGGAGGGTGTAGAAGTGGGATGATCAAATATGGATTTGTCCAGGCTCACTCTCACAATGCTGTTGATGTGCGACGTCCACAAGGACTGAGTGAATAGATAGATCAACCGTTGAACGGTAATTCCTATTTGCTTACACAAAAGCATAAATCCATTCAGTATCGCATTCGTTGCCTTTGATCTTCTCCTCATATCTCCAACTTTCCAGGTTTCCCGTCCTGAGAGGCTTGGGAGCTAGGTACCACCTACCAAGCTTCAGCTGTCAGGTACGTACCAGCCCCTCCGAATCCTGGGGTCTCAGGCCACTGCGTCATTGGATCTTAACGGCCCTCCCCCCGCCTCTTTATGATCTGCTCACGAGGGTTCTGCATCTTGCAACCTGATCTTCCGACTACATCACAAGCACAAACACCACGTTCAGACCAGCACGCTTACTTCTTAGAACTGAGCTGTTACCAACCCGATACCTTCACCACCAACGTACACACGACCGCCGCCTCTAAGCTTTACCCTTCCAACTAAGCTCCCGCTCGAGTTATACCAAAATGGCTTCTGCTGTGGACTCTCCCCCGGCGCACTCGCCTCCAAGCCGTCCTCCTCAACGCCCTCGAGGTAACCTTACCCTGACGCTAGCTCCCGTTGTCACCATCTAACAGAGCTCAGGTATTCTCAAGAACTCTTTCCAGAGATCTCCTCCTACCTCGCCGAATCACGACGACAGTGTCAACGATAAGGAAGTCACCATTGCCAACACCCAAATCAACGCTGGCCACCGTCGTTCGTCCTCTGGTGCTTGCCCTACAGGATCCCGCCGACAATCAGGCGCCAACAGTATCGGCGACGTCCTCGAGCCCTCTCAACGCCTCAAGTGGGACGAGGCCAACCTATATCTCACGGAGCAAGAGCGCTCCTCTACTATGAAGATTACGGAACCCAAGACTCCCTATGCCAAACACTACGACCCAGCCGAAGACCCGTCCGACGAAGACGAGGATCCTCTGGCTGACGCTGGTGCTCGTCTTAAAAATTCACGTCCAAGCCGTGAGGATGACATTCCGGGCCTTTCGTTGGGCGAACCGGAAGAGGAGATCTCGGAAGCGGGCGCGCCGTCACCCCGCAGCGAAAAGAGCGTCCACGTCGACGACGAGAGCAGCATCGGCCACAACGCCGAGGAAGAGTTGGCAGGCATGTCTCCCGAGGAACGTGAAAAGCACCGAAAGTTTGAACAGCTCCGGAAGAGACACTACGAAATGAAAAATGTGGCCCAGCTTCTGGGCCACCCCGAGACGCTTCCCGAGGATGAAGAAGATGACGACCAAGACGGCGAAGTGCCGCCTGTGCCACAGCTACCGCGCATGCCCAACGGCTCTGCGTAGGCGGATATTGAATGGAAGAAGTGGACACGACAAGGACTGTGATTTGGGGAGGGCATCTTTAGGTCGGAGTTTTGAGGATATCATTATCGGGCGTTGGCATATGAGGCAGCTGAGGGGTGTAAAGTTATCTGACTACTCGCTCGCTTTGAGGATTCTGATGGATGAACATCGTCGCCGGAGACGGAGACGGAGGAAGAAGGGCATATCATGGACTCGGTTACGCATTCACGGTAGATGACGGACATGTTTGCATTTCCTGGAATTGATTTAAGCTGTTATCTGGACAGCTATACCCACTTGATCGTCTACTTGTGCCTGCTTTTGAATGTGATGTTCGAACCATGCTTGAGTGCTTGAGTGCTTGAGTGCTGATATGATGTAAATGATTAGAGCAGTCCCTTTCGTGCCAGCTCAATCTTTCGTGCCGTCTCGCCTTCACGAAATCCACCACGAGACACGCAAAGGCGCTGTCCTTCAGCTAGCTCGAATTTCTCCTGTTGGGCGTCCCAGGCGCAAGGACAGTGATGAGGGAAATGGACGCAAGCGAGGGTATCGGGGCAGAGGTATTTGTCGCAGACAGCTGGAAGATGTTAGTCCTTATCGCTGACCAACCACGAAAGTATAGCTCCTAATGAAGGCGCAAGAAAGGGACTCACAGTTCTCGTAATTGTGCTTGTAGTGGCTCGCATCGCTGGGGTTGTTCTGTTGTTGCGCTTGGTGGTGCTCCTGGCCGCCTTGTTGACCAAACATCTGATCAAAAAAGCCCCCAAATTGAGCGTTGACAAGAGTCAGAAGTGAAAGAAGAGCAAAGAGGTACCGCATTTTGGAAACGATTTCGAGTTCGTAATTCATAAGTTCAATAGAAGCACTCAGAGGACAATCATTATGCGACGCTGTCCACATCAACAGGTTCTTATCGATAACGGGGATGACTAAGCGCGAAAACTCCATCTCCAGAATTGCTCCCAGTCGAAGCATTACAGCTCCAGTTAACCTCAGCCCATATCGACCCCCGAAAACGCCGGCCATGAGGTTCCTCACGATACAGCGGCCGATATTGGCTGCTGTGGCTGGTATTGCCAGGCCGGCCTTTACGCCCATCGCTCCCCTGGGCGTTCAATTGGCCAATTCCCTCGTTCTGGGTCAGCGATTTGCCTCGGTCAAGTCACAGGGAGCCTACAAGAAGAAGCCCAAGAGGGGTATTCCCAAGAAGTTGGGTGCAAAGCGTACAGGAGGTAGGTTAAGAAGTGTGGTGGACAATGGAATAGGGCTGATTGTTTAGATCAATTCGTCATTCCTGGCAACATCCTCTACAAACAGCGCGGTACACACTGGTGGCCTGGTGAGAACTGTATCATGGGCCGAGACCACACCATCCACTCCATGGCGACCGGCTACGTCAAATACTACCGTGATCCCGCTCGACACCCCGACCGCAAGTACATCGGTGTTGTTTTCGACAAGAATGATACTTTGCCGTATCCTCAACACGCTGAACGCAAGCGCAAGCTCAACATGGGCGTTTTTCCCATCAAGGAGGCTGCCGCAAAGCCCGAACTGTCACCCTCCGGCATTCCCTTCCAGGTCACTCGTATTGAGCCCGGCGAGCCCGACAGACTTCTTAAACTGCGCAAGGATTACAGTTACCGTGAGGACAACTGGGCGATTGGAAAGCTGGCCAGGACGACAGGCCTCAAGACGAAACGCTTCAGGACGCGCAAGCAGTGGTTCAGACATAGACGGTGGAGGCGTGAGAGGGAACTTGAGGGCCAGAGGAAGGCTGAGGCCAAGAGGGCGGAGAGCGGTGGTGATGTCAAGGTCGTTAAGATGATGAGCCAGAAGCAGGCCAAGAAGGCTGCGAAGAAGGCTGGAAAGAAGAAATAAACTGTTGCATTGGAGTTAGAGAGGTGCAGCATGTAGGATTTTGTGTAGCTATTGTACATTATTGAGACTAGACTTGTCTGCATTAGCTGTCTTTGTCCGTGAATTATTGAAATAGTGAAATCATTGTTCATTCATTCGCTCATTTATTGTGTTAAACAACTATATTAATTGATTAAATCGTTTCTCAAATACCAAATAATGGCAGGACCTGAAGTGGCCTCCGATAAGTATTCTGCACCTTGTTTTTGCAGCGAGGTACTTAGCCCCTGCCACCGCGCTACAACTTCTATCGCGTTGGCGCGTTTTCTTCAATCAATTCACTTCACCTACTCAACTCTGCTTCAACTAACGCTTCACTCAACACTTACACAAAGCCTTTGTTCTTCTTTCACTCAACTCCCTTTACTTTATTGATTCACTGTGCATTGGACTCTTTCTTCTCCGATACAGCGGAATGAAGAGCGACACCACAACCTCATCTACACCCATCTTCAACTAACAACTTCTCACTTCCTCAACACTAATCTCAAGTCAAATGCTTGAGGAATCAAAACTACGCATGATGTCTTCAAGCGAGGACACCAACAAGATAAAGCGCACGAGCTTCTCACCTTGGAGCTCAGTCAACAAACCCAAGCCTAAACCTATGAAGAGCAGTGGGCCAGAACCTGCGCGCATCGTTAGTGATATTGTCGAAAACGCAGCAGTCAAAGCCTCAGCAGCTGGATCTCTATCGACCAACCCGAAAATTCAGGCTGCGCAGATGGAATGGGAGCGAAGGAGTCAAGGCGAGTTCAGCCTTGTCAATTATGCACATTGACGCGTGCATGGTTTCATATGCATCTAACATAATCCGCAGGACAATCTCTATCTCGTCATTCATCTACAGGACCATCTGTACCATCACTGAGGCCCCCTCAGCGAAAAAGGGAATCACCAACCTCAGACATTCCCGCTGCCAAGAGGCAGAATATGGCTGAGAGGTCTTCGTCTGACGAAGCACGAGCTGCAGCACTTCGCTTTACGGAGGCAGAAGTGGCGAGGCAAATGTCTGAACTGACGGGTACATCTATCAAGAAGAGCGTCATGCGTCCACCTCACCAAAGCTCCGCGATGCATTTCGCTACGGGAAGCGAGTTACTCAAAAGGATCACAGGCCACGAGAGTCCTTCGCCGACGCCTGCCCCGCCTGCACCTGCCAAATCGCCAGATGCTCCGTTGCCTGGAGATAGGATTGCTGCGATTACCATGGCTGATGCCGACCGACTGTACAGCATGTATCCACGTATGTCTTCATTTCATTATCGTCTCATTGCGTTCTAACATCTTGTAGTTCCTGAAGGAGGAACAATCTCTGCCCGTGGTGCAGTGATCCCACCCAACTACAAACTACACGATGATCCGGAGCTTCAGTTTATTTGTCCTGTGCGAGATTGCCGCCGCGTGTTTACCTCGCTCAAGGGCCTCGGTGGACACTTTGGGGCCGGTCACTGCTCGACTACTTTCAACGACAACGGAGACGGTACTCTGTCAAAGGTCGGCAGTTATCAGAAGAATGGTCCTGGGAACACTCCCGGTATCGTTGTATCCAGGAACCCTCTTCCTCCTGATGCCCCTCCCCCTGCGGATCCTGGGTTGTCTATATTTTCTACATTCCAACAAAACCGCAACTCTCGGGCTGCAGAATTACAACAGAGGAAATCATCTACGCGCTCGCATGAGACTTCAAGTCAGGCACAGACTCCCCCAGTGCGTACCGCTGATGTCAAATCCTACCTGCACGGCTACCTTAGCCCAGCCCAGAAGACACATCAGCGAGAGGATATTAACTTCATGCTGACGCTGCCACGCAAACGTGTTCTAACTGAGGGATGGATTCAGACTCATCGGGGGAGCAATGTTGATGTCAACCACTATGCTTGTGTTTTGGCTTACCTTACGGGCATAGTGGTGACTGGCAGTGAGCAGTGCACGGTTACTGCTACATTCCCCTCCGCGCGACTATCGCAGCCTTGCGTTGCTCTCCCGCCTGGTATGCCTTCGTCAGCAAAGCAAGCCTTTTCCAGTTTGGAATCCTGTGTGGGATGTAGATACTGGTGTCATCTACAGCGACGCTCCAACGGATGTGGCTGGTGTCCCGAGCCCAAGACTGGACGAGGAGCATCAACTGGCTCGGTAAGGTCGGCCTCTGGATCTGAAGAAATGAACCAGGAGATGGATGTCGATGCTCAGGAAGAGATTGAGCCTGAACCGATTGTTGGAATCGTGACAGAGACTGTCCATGAGCCGAAGCGTGCCAAGAGACGTTCATCCGTGCACAACGGCCAAGTCACCATGAGAGACCAGTCTACAGTTGGTATTGTAGGAAGACCAGGCCAGATGGGAGGAGTTGAGCTGGAAATGGAGGATTGGGAGGTCGCGCCAGGAAGAATGAAGGATGAGTCTTCCTCAGAGAGTGAGTTCCAGCCTCTTTTATTAAGCCGGCCACTAACACATCTAGACATCGCCTTTTCCAACTCTTATCTCACCAGTGGCCAACCGGTCACTGTCTCCGAGGATGTCAGTTTTAATGTCATCGTCCTCAAGCCCGGCAGCGCCAGCCACTGGAAGGTTGAAGACGACAAGCTACGAACTTGCTCTGTCGCAACGGGCAAAGTGCGAGTGACGATGGGCGAACAGACATTCCAACTGGGTCCTAACGGCATGTTTGTCATTCGGCCAGGACAGGCATGCAAGGTTGAGAACCGACTCTACCTAGACTCTGTGGTGCACTGCACTACTATCGGGGAGTTTGCGCTGCAGTAGAAACCACAGGTGCATTTTCGATAGGCGCTTGAGGACGGGATAGAAGCATGAAGCATTATTATATATGGGTTTGCGATCGGGAGTTTTGGGAGCGGGATTTGAGGCATCATCAGCATCTAACATGCATGCGGATGTTATTTACCATTAGAAGGGGTATCTTAAACGGCATTACAGGGGCAAATGGAGGTCCTAATTTACATGGGACTTTGGAGGTTGGATTGGGTTTAGTATCAGGCAGTCATCGGGATGGTGGTGTCCATCATGTGCCATAATCACGCTCTAGTTTTGTCTCAGATACTACCCCCCGCTCTGGACAGCAACAGAGTCAGCCTACAATGATATTCTTAGTACATCAGTAATTCATATGGGATATCGTAAATTGTTGTATTTGAAGTATGGATCCCTTGTCACGAGTAGAGGCTGAGCTAGGCAGAAATGGGTGCTCGTGAGGGTACTTGTGGTGGACTAGAATGTGACTCTTTAGAACGTGATACTCGTGGAATAAGTAACATTATTGACACACAAAGAACAAAAAGAATCTGATTCAAGTCTTATTTTTTCAGTAAAGTTGTTCTCATGTCTCAAGCCTTGCGCACAAATCTCCCTAGAAAAAGGCGTCGGGAGAATTACAGGGCGTCTTACACTGAAGCCGAGATGGTTTCAGGTGGCTTGGACTCGCCTGGGCCTGAAGTCGACAACCAGGAACTGGATAATCAGGAGCCCAGTAATCAAGAGCTCAATAAACAGGAACCCAGCAACCAAGAGCCCACCAAACAGGAAACTAGTAACGACAAAGACTCTATTCATGTCAACCCAGGAAGCCCACCGGGTCAGTTACCACCGTTGAATGATTACACTACGGAACAGGATAAGAGACAGGATGAAGAAAAGACGAGTGAAGAGACAGCTACTGCAGAGGAAGAGGAAAAGCAACTAGTGAAGGAGAAGGAAGAGGAGGTGGTTCCCGAGCCTAAAAAAGGAAGTTTTATCATCGATCCAGAAGGACAACTCACTCACGATCAAACAACAGTCGACATTGTAACTGTTCCATGTCCTGGCGCTGATCCCCTTCGAACATGGAGTCGCGATGGTCTCATGGGTCGTTACTTCGGCGCCCTTGCCATGCGTGACGCGGAGGGCTCAGTATTGGCTGATTCTGACCGACCAGCACCATCGTGGGTCAGACAGGGTATTCGACGCGAAGCTGATCGAGCGCGGATTCTGCTGTATGAGCATCCATCTACGGCCGATGGCATGACGCTGAGCTCGCTTGCAGATGCACTGCTGGATGAGTTGGAGAAGTTAAGGAAACGGGAGAAGCAGACGAGGCCGGTTGTGTTTGTTGGACATAGTATTGGTGGTATTATCGTCAAGATGGTGATGACCAAGGCTAGTAGGGATGCTTCGTTTGAGGGTATCTACAGGCAATGCTACGGCGCTGCTTTCTTTGGTAAGTCGCTTTGATCGAGACTTGATTTATGCTAACGATATAGGCACTCCTCATCAAGGATCGAGCTACTTTGCTATGCCGAGTCTAGCAGCTGGCATTCAGAACTTGCTTCAACTCTCAGCTCCTCTGCCTACATCAGTTACCGATGATTTGCGCGTGGGAAACAGTCTACTCCTTCGATTGGATGACGACTTCAAGTCGATATCACACGACTTTCGCATCTGGACTATGTACGAGACTATCGACTCTCGCCTAGCGGGAAGCTCAGGAGATGTCTACTTTACAGCGCCCTTGACATCGATAAAGTCTGCTATTCTTGGCATGCGACAAGAGACGATTCTTCCACTACAGAGTGACCATGCCAATATTGCCTCTTTTGGACGGCATAATGTGCACACGATGCGATTGTTTCTTAAACAACTATCAGCTCTGATCGGACGTGCCGACGAATACTCTCGTGAAGATGGAAATTGGTCGCTGAATCTAGAGCAAAGGATCAATATCGAAGTTCATGGATTCTTTGAAGACTCCCCTGGAACAATGGAGGGATCAACGATTAGAGCCTGGTCTACGAGATTGCCCTTGCGAGACTTTTTAAGAAAAGGACCTGAAGAGTGTTTGGCTGAAAGATTGAACGAGATTGAGGCAGTGGACGAGGGGAGATTTCTGAGGAATAGAGGGAAAACAACGATGCTACCAACTGAGAGGAGAGAAAGCAAGGTAATTTCTAACGAGGCAGCCAAAAATCCTTTAGGAATCACACAAGAGGGATCATTCCAAGCGTCTCCTCCTGCATCACCGATTATACGACCTGTCGACGCAGCAGCAAAGACGAGATCGGAATCGGCACCCCAAGCAATCTTTAGAACTCCTGCCACGCCTTTATCGCCCGTGGCAATATCACCACCGACTCATTACTCAACCCCCATGCGTCGTCCTTCACCTTTGATCCGCGCAAACTTTGACCAAGATCTCGCTGTCGACCGTTTATCCCCGCCTCCTCGTGGAAGAATGGGCCGTTCTCTTAGTCGCTCTGCTAGTTTAGGTACTCAAGCTTCGCAGTACGAATACCGAGACTTCCCGCCGTTTTCGCAGCGCAGTCGAAGCACCTTTGACGGTTTTAGCGATGATGACGATGGAATTGAAGCGTCGCCGAGACTACCAGAGGCTGTGATCGCGATTCGAAAGGCTGCAAACGATGGCGAAAGGAGAGCGAGTGAGACTGTGATTGTGGATGAAGTGCCTGTTGCGTTTGCAAAGCCTCAAGTAGAAGCCAGGAAGTTCCTCTGGGTTCATTTACCTTATAACAACCCTAGTTGGGTGACGGTAAGAAATCTTTCACATGGAGGTGCGGTTTACTAACTGGAGTAGAAAGTGTTTGAGACGTTGCAAACATCCAACAATCGCAACTATGCCCCTTTGTTCAACAATGACTTTTGGGCAACAAGACATTCTCGGGGACGACACTCTCAGCATTATGCATACTTTGCAAAGCCTGGATGTTACTTTTCAGCTCCAAGACACAGTATGTTTCTCCCTGGATTCTAGAGTTAGACTAATATTGTAGTGTCTTCTCGAGGTCGAGCCTCCAAGCAGTCCTCGATATCACCACAGCCTGAGGGAGGCGCATATACATGTCTATTTCTACCATACCTTCACTTTGACTCTTATAAGCGACTCATTCGTCGACGTGAGCTTATTCTACAACGACTAGGTCACGGAAGAGCCCGACCTGTTCCAGAATCCGTCGCCAAGTCTGATTCCCTCGAATCGCAGGTTATCTGGGAGTTCCTAGGTCATGATCCACCGCTCAACTGTCGACGAACACTCGATCAGTATGGTTATCCTTCACTGCGGGATACACGATCGCGAGACGATGACCAGATGCTCTACAAGTTGACTAAAGAGCGGAGTCTTCTTCCGGGATTGGGCCCTGGACTCCATGGGCAAATGTCGAATAGTAGTTCTGGAAGCAGCGGCAGCGGAAGTCGAAGATCGAAGACGAGCAGCCAAGATGAGGATGATGAAGATAATCCAGAGGACGCCATACTCAATGGTAACGTGCTGATGGTAGATCAATTGTGGCTGTGGGCTATTGATTCTCGTAAGTCGAGCCTCGTTACCGTGGACCTAAACTAACAATGCAGACACACTCCTTTCATTCTTCCCAAAGCGTGAAGGCGACGCCATTGAGGGACCTCTGTATCAACAGGCAGATCTTCGCGATAGCATATTTAACGAGGTAAACGTCGATCTCACCCGACAATGCGAAAACGCCCTCGATCTTGCAGCGCTAGCAGTTCTACACGCAGTGACTGTGCTCCTCGACAGGTCGTCGCATCCTGATCTCGAAGTATTTCGGATTTTTGAAGAGGCCATTAGTGTTTTGGTAAGTCGTTTACAAACTTGGGTCAACTTTTGCTAATTTATAGACTGAAAAACTCACCTCCTCACTCAAAATCTTCCGTGCCGAAGGCTTCCGCGATAAAGCATCTGCATATGAACCAGTAGAGAACAAAGCCCGTTCTATCAGAGCACGGCACAAAGCCGAAGGTCGTCGCGCAGAGGAAGAAAATCGCGACAACACATCTGCTCTCCTCGAATTGCGAGACATCGAAGACGAACTCCTCGTTCTCGTGCATCTCTTCGAGCGTCAGTCGAAAGTCGTCAGCTCCATGCTCTCAACATACGCACGCCCCGAACTCCGCGATCGCACTGCGAATGGGAGGGTTTTTCTGAGTGAAGCCATCAAGAAACTCTCTGAATACGCACATACCGGGCAGGAGATGATTCAACGAGTGAGAAGTACTCGCAACGACTATGATAAGTTATTACAGATGGTACAGCGTCAGGCGCAGGTTGATGAGGTGCGGCTGAGTAGACTTCACGCCGATCTTGCCAGCGCTCAGAGCCGCAGTGTCATGATCTTTACTACTTTTACAGTAATTTTCTTACCATTGACCTTTTTCACGGGTTTGTTCGGTATGAATACTCAAGAATGGGGCGGCGAGAATAATCTTCCCCTCAAAACTATCGGCACCATTGCACTACCCGCGAGCTTCGTCCTCATTGTGGTTTCACTCGTCGCAGCCTGGAGCACAAACGCTAGACGTCTCATCAAATGGTTCACCCGTAAGAATGGGATCATGATGTCGTGGTTGTGGAAGACGTTGTGCAAACCTGTTGTTGTGGCAGCAGTGAGAATGCTTCCAGAGCGTGATGAGCGGCAGAGAGAAGAGAGGGAATCAAGAGGAGGGAGGAGGATGTTGGGGGAGGAAATGAGTGACTTCTGGGAGAGACATCGGTTGGAGAGGGAGAGGGGATATACAGTACCTGAGAAGAATAGGAGGACGGCTATGGGAATCAAGGGGAGTTGGCGAGCGAAGATGAAGTAGTGGTTTGGATAGTACACGATACCCGTCCTCTTGAATGGATACACGCTTGAGTAGTTGTAAAGTAGATGTTATTTACTTGGGTTTCTCCTAATAGTTTGAGTCGCCTGGACATAAACCGAATTGCAATGCCGATGCCAAGTCTTCCGTCTCCTGAGATCCTCATTCTGATAATATTCAGTTCCTAGAGTGTGGCATTTAAACACACTTCCAAGATTCATCAGGATGAAACGAACAAATCTCCCTCAATCAAAAGTATCCAGAAGCTCATTAAATATGGCCTGTTTCTTACTCAAGATAACTAATGTATGTCTTAACTTTGCTTTTCATCGCGTGGAGCCTTGGTTCCTGAGTCACATTGCGTGAAAATTGACTAATCGGCATTCCTTGAGTCTCTCTGGAGCTGAATTGAGTTGAGCTGAAGAACTTGCCCGCTTCGTTTGTGCGAAAAAGCAATGTGAAGTGAGTGTGAGTGTGTACTGGGATAGCCCTGTAATTGGAGAGAGCTGACTTGATGGAGTCTCCTAGAACATCTGTGTGGGTTTCCAATTGACTACTCCGTATTGTCCTAGCTAAAACAATTGACTTAAACTCAGCTGATACTTAAACATCCCCATCAACCCTTGATCTCGCTCTACTCCCTCCCGTCCGCCCGTCTACAAGGATACCCCCGTCGCACTAGATCTGCACATCATCCGGGATCTAAAAACAAGACCTCAATGCAGGGGTCCATCCCCGTCAACACATCACAGCCGCTCACGATGGGCGAATAGCAAGAGTCTTCCATCTATGGGGAAAAGCAAGGGGACTTGAAGCCCCGGGCTTTCCCGTTGCCTCTTGTTGTGTCTCATGCAGCGGCAACCTCCGAGTTCCACTATCCTGATACTTGTGATGCATGGGAAGGGATCGAGGATGTAAGAGGGAATGAGTTGGCGGATGCGTGCAGATGGAGGGAATATAATGCCGCAATATCCTGTAACTGAAGCTTCTGGTTCTCTTCTTCTTTGTTCTGGTAATGGGAGTCGTTTCTAAAAGTTGAAACTCTCACAGTTATCACTCCTTGATATTGTCACTCTTTCACTCATCAGCTGAATACCTTCTTCTGTTCAGCAACCATGGCCGACGCTCCAGACTCCCCTCGCTATGCAATGGGCACAATGTCCTCTCAGCGCCGAACAAGTCCCATCCGCAAGACACAGCCCGAACGTCCTGGTACCCCGAACCGCAACCGGCCTACGACACCAACTCTCGGCCGCCGTCCTACTACGCCGACTCTAGGCCGTCGGGGCTCCAACACTTCGCTTCGTCGTCAGGGATCAAATACCAGCCTTAAGCGTCCCGTCACTCCGACCGCAGCACCTGACAGCCCGGAGGGTGTGATTGGAGACCCTGTAAAGGCTGATCCCCTCAAGCACGATGCTCTGAATTCACCTCCCACTCCCGGAAGTCCAGAGACTCCAGCCCGGATCCTACCAGCTATCCCCGAGAGTCCTCTTGTCATGCCTTCTCCCCGATCTCGACAAGTTTCTCGTGTCGGAGCTACTCCTCGTTCTCGCCAGGTCTCAAGGAACGATTTCCCAACTCCTCGCTCTCGACAAGTCTCTCAAACTCTGGCACCCCCTGAAGGACCTGCTGAGTCTTCAACTCCTGCTGCGGCTCCTCAGGTCGAGCGTGCACCTGATGTTAGCCAAGCTCCCAAGGTCGAGACTACTCCCAAGGTTGAGGCTACTCCTACTATCGCGAACGCTCCTCTCGTCCGCGCGACTCCTGACGTAGTGCGCGCGCCTAAAGTGCGATCTACTCCTGAGATTGCTAATGCTCCCAAGATTCGTTCTGTTCCGAGCACCGCTATCGTTCCATTTGTGGCCAAAACTCCTCGAGTTGCCCGTGTTCCAGTCGTTGCGCCTCTTCCTATCATCGGTTCAAAGCCAAAGGCTGCTCCTCTTCCGACCGTCGTGCCTATCCCTGCCGTTCGACCTAGACCGGCTGTTCTCTCTGCGCCAGAAGTTGCTCCTCGGCCTTCTGCCGCTCGTGTTCCACTTACGGCTACCCTTCCGGCTTCTGCTCCTTTGCCAGTTATTGCTTTGGCCCCAATTGTCGCTAGGGCTTTGGTCTTTGCCCTTGCTCCTCGTATCGCTGAGGCCCCCAAGTCTGCGATTGTCCCGCAGACTGCTCGCTTGCCGTCAATCCGCAACGCGCCCAAGTCAACCCTTGCTTCGGGATCGTCTAGAGCTCCCAAGGCCCTGCCACCTCCTGCTACGCGACTCCTTCTTGGCCAGGCATAGATTTAAGTGGTCAGGGGATAGTTAGTCTGATTGATTGAGGTTATCTTGTGCCAAGCTAGAGGCTCGCTACCTCCTGGCAATGTCGTCTGCCGACAATTTTCCCTATGTATAGACTGATTTGCTGGATCGGCATGATTTATGAGTTTTGTAAAAGAGTTAGTGTTGAATAGTTAGACTTGTGTGGGATAACACTGTCGCGATTCGAAGCCCTGAGATGTTGGACCATAAAATACAGATACGTTGCTTTGGACTTGTATATTCTGCGCTCGTAAGATTACAATTGTTAGATCGATCTGTCCGTAGCCCTTTTCACTCATTTAGCCACGCTTTTGCTTGAATCCGACTCTTGAATGATGACTCCGAGATCATTCTCTGGAGCGCTGTCCCTCGCTGTATCCAGTATATTTCCAGCGTGGTCATGAGTAGAATCCCAATCGTCAAGCTGATCCAAAGGTACCTTTACCAAATGCTGGCTTTGTGCGCCATTCTCAAAAGTGATGACTTCTTGGCGCAGCCGATAACCGCGCCACTTGGGAATGCCCTCAGTCCAGAGCCAGTGATACGCACCACAAAGAATGAGTCTAGAAGAAAAATAATGTTAGCAGTGGAAATCTCGCAGTTCTTTTATTCAAACAGATGTTTTGCAAATGCCAAAGAATGCAGTGTGAGGCGGCAAAAAATGCAAAAAAGGAGTCCCCTTCTCAGCGAGACACGCTGAGGCTCGATGCATCGCTGCAGAGACAACCCGGCTGCTACGAGCGAGAGAAGGGGGCTCGGTCATTAGTGTTAACCACTTGACCACCCGTAGGTTGAAAGAAGAGTCTCTTTCGGAATCTATATAGCTATTGCGAGAATGTTGGAGTTGTGGGTGTTGGACAGCTGGCAACGGCCGGCAGCTGTCAAGGGTCGGCGGTTTTGGGAGGAGGGAGCTTTTCAGGGGATTTCAGGGGAGGCAAAGGCTAGGAAACAAGGAAACTCTGCTGGGAAGTAAAAGTGAATAGACTTACACTCCTAAACCAGTGGCAGCATATGTAGCGTACCAGAAGCTCACGTCGCCAGCATATGGACCACCCTCAGGGGGGACCCATGGCATAACCAGCAAATAGATATTCTTGAGAATGTTAAAGACAAGCACTATATCCCAGGCTTTAAATGTCGGGCGAGGAAGACCAAGACGCTTGCGGCGACGGCGGATGATGATGAGACCGACAGCCATAAGGAAGTCGAAGAACGCAGCAGGATAGATCTTGAGATCGCTGACTATTGCATGTTAGAGGTGATCATGGTAAGAAGATATGAGACATACTGAAGCTAAAGGCGTCACCCGCTGGAGGAGCCAAGATCATGATGATGGTGATTAACCACTTTGCGATATAAGGACCAAGAGCTGTTCCAAAGGGTCGTGTAGATGCCCAGAACCTAGGCCATGGAAGAACGCCTTGTCTGAGTCCAATAGTCAGTTTATATCCTGAAGATTAAGCACAATCGCTTACCTTCCGCACTCACGAATCACTCGTGAGTCTCCGAGGAGAACAGCAATCAAGTTACCAAGAGCACTGAGGGAGATGAGGAAATTGAGACCTCGAGATACACCTCCTGAGCCAAAGACGTTGTTAAAGAAGAGTGTTCCTGTAACTTCCTTTGCGTTCATCAAGTCCGCCTTTGGGACTGGACACCGATTAGTATACGTCAACTTGATAATCAAGGGGACCTACCAGCAGCGAAGTAGGCTACATTCGCAAGAATATATAGAGTGGTCGTAGTAAATAGAGCAATAACTCCATTACGACGAATCTGCTTGACGGGGTTCTTCCTGATATTAGCAAGATTTTTAACAGACGTCATGCTTTGGCTTACCTTTACTTCGCCCACAACGTTGAATGCATTCTCATAACCCGAGTACGAGAAGATAATCTTGTACAAAGCATTCGTGAGACCATACGCCGTCGCCGTTCCCTCAAATGGGTTGCGGAAGTTGGCTTTAGGGTCCTCGATACGAGTATGGCCACCCAGAGCGGCAAAGCCAGCAAATGCAATCATCAGGAGCGTGAGGACCTTGACAATGCCGATACTGTTGGAGAACCAGTATGCATATTTGGTGTTCAAAATGCAGACTAAGTACTGTCAGCGATGTAGAACGTACATAGAGTTGTCGACTTACTGAGAAGTGTAAGAGTGTAGCCAGCTACTGCAACGCCCTTCAACTCCCACGGCGTAGGAGAATGTGTACCTATACTAAAGAGATATTGTGCAAACACTATATTCCGTCAGAACCAATCTTCGTGATAATATGTATCAACTTACCGATGGCATTGCCACTGCTAAATGACAGTACCACAGATTGGAACGCAAAAGCCGTCGGAAATAGCCACTTTGGTCTGGGAAACGCCTGTTCAAGATAAACAACCTCTGAGCCGGATCGATTGGGGAAATACGACGCGAACTCGAGGTACACAGAAAAGGCTGTGATGGAGGTGACAAAGCCGAGTGCCCAGTATATCAGACTCAATCCAACACTACCCGTTCCCTTGAGAATTGTAGAAGCTAATATGTTAGTAAAGAACCAGTATAACTCACAGAATACTCACGAGTAGAGAAAACACCAGTGCCAATCATCTTGCTAATATTGAGAAAGACAATCGTCACAGGCCCGACCGAGTATCCCAACGGTGAATTCGCCTCGACCGGTGCTCCGACGGCTTCCTGGTACGAGACTTCAGAGTTGTTTCCTGCTTTTTGGGCGACATAATGAAAACTTCCGTCTGAGATCTCTCCGCCATTGTCTTTTCCGCGCTCAGAGGCTTCGGCCGTGGCCGCTTTGCGGTCGCCAAAGGGCCTGCGCCAGAACGACATATTGACTTGAACTGAGTCTTGAAGGTTACAATGTCGATCCTTCTATTGAAGAGTCCCATACTTATAGCAATAACAACCCACATGTCATGCGTTTAAAATATCAATCACGAGCAAAATCCCAGGGATCGCACAGCGCCGCCCCTGTGAGAACCTGACCTCAAACATCCTCTCTATCGGGAGACACGCTCTTGACAAAGGAATACTATTATGAATAGAATCCACTACTAGCTCTACGATGGTCATCATGGTGACACTGTTGCGCGGATATAGATGAATATATGGAGAAATGTCGATGTCTCAATACAAGGTCTGGATAACGCCATCGGTGAGAAGGGATGTTTGTTCTGGAAATATACCTATTCAAGCTTAAATTAGCCTACGCACCGGTTTGCGGGGGCCTTTTACTACTCCGAACCCTTATTCATCTCTTTACCTAGTGACAGGTAGACAAAAAGATATTGTCAAGGTCACGAATGCGACCTTAATCAATAGGCCTCGTCACGGCGTCTTATCTCATCAATCATTGTTGACTGTCACTCTCACTCTCATATAAATAACAGTTTCCAGACGTTTTTGTGTTCTATCCTCAACTGAGAATTATTTCCCCTTTGTCTGGCCGAATATTTGTCTTATCTGGTTGCCTATCTGGGATGTCGCAATATTTCATAAACTGATGCAATCGAGGATCTACAACTGGGGAACATATCCGTACTAGTTGTCGGAGATGGCCCGACGCTCAAATAAGAAAAACCTCCACTATTGACTTTGTAAGATTCAAGACCTTCATGGTCAAAGGATCATATCCATCTGAGCTTATGGTGGAGTGAATGTCCGCCCTTTCATGACATGGCGACCCATCCCACCTTGGCATAAGACCGGGCACTCTCAAGCAGTTGCGTCAACCCTCTTCTCCGCTTGGAACTTGTTCGCATCACTACTACTCCTCACGAATGGTTCCAGAGGAAACACCTGATTCTCCTCTTTGATGCCCTCATAGACGTTGTCCCATCTTGGCTGAAGGGCATCGGGTGTCTTCCAAGCAAACTCGGGATCTCTCAGCCAAAGACGTACGAGATGCCGTCTACATACTGTCAGTCTCTCCTCGCCTGTTTGGGCCGTGTTACTCACTGCTTCTCTGGGGAGTCCTTAAACCCTCCACGGGCGTGAAAGATACTCAGATTGTTGGCAAACTGAATATCACCCTTGTGAAAGTCTAGCGATACAGCATGCTTCTCGGCTAGAAAGTGTAGCGTGTCGAGGGCTTCTGCTTGGGCTTCAGTGATGGGCGGAATATCTGAAGAGCGTGGAAGCCCCCAGTAGCCCGTGTAGCGACGACGTGCGTATTGAATGATGAGACGCTCTGGCTCCTGCTCCGTCGCAGGCTGATGGTATAAAAGTGGACGAAGTTCAAATCTCTTTCCAACTTTGCCAAACCTATCCATGGTCAGTCAATCCCAGAGATGCTCGACTCGACTCACTCTTCAGAAGCCCATGGCTCCGTCAACGTCCTGATAAGATCGGGTCTTGTCTTTGCCAACTGGTTATAAACATTCCAGCTACTCGACAAGTAGCTTTGGCCTCCCTCGGCAGCTTCTCCCAAGGCAAAAAGAGCAATGACATCGCCTGAGTCAGTGTGAAAGACTTGTTTCTCTGTCGTGTACGCAGGAGCTCCGATACGGTGCGCGTCAACCTCTTTGGTGATGTCTTTGATGTGCGCAACTGCTACATCTGCTTTCTTTCCGTCATACTGGTGGTCCTGTCGTCCTCGGATAGGCGCAATGTGAGATGCGATGCCGGCGTAGACTGTGAGGTTCTCTTCGCGGGTGTACTTGTCTACAGGAACACCTCGAACCACCTTGAATCCGTGGCCTTGGTGAATCTCTTTTGAGATGGCCCTAAGTGTATCGTGTAGTCTGGGTAGAGGAAAGGTCTCCTGGCTGATGTATCCCAAAGGTAGGTTGAGAGCTGCACTGCTCAGCATGAGTCAGTAAAATGTATGAATGAGAACATACACTTGAAATGATTGAGCGCCTCGTTAATCTCTTCAATGTCGGCTTCTGTTAGGTGATAGTTCCAGTCATAGTTGGCAGCCAGATCTTTTCCATCCCACACAAGGTCTGATTGCAACTCTTGAGGAAAACCCTCGGGCAACGTTGTCGCAAGCGTTTCTGTCTCTTGACGTCGCCTAACACGAGCAAGATACTTGTCTAGGTCTGGTCCATATGCTATATCGGGCTGCCCTACAGGGCCCGTGGTGATGGGAGGTTGAACTGCTGCTGTCATGGTGTACTCTGCGTGGTATAACTGAATGTTGAATCTGGGAGGGAAACTCATATATAAGAGTCGGTTGCATGTTACTGCAATTCAATGTTGCAATCGCAACTACATATTGCCTACCCCGCGTTAGAGGCCTTCAAGCGGTTCAATGGTCCTTTATGATGTTGTCAATCAAATGATCCAATGGCGCCATCACCATCAAATCAACGTCGGAATATTCGCAATGCATACCACCCACATATTATTTCAGATATGTCTATTCGTATCCGTACAATCATCCAAGTCAGTCCTCGTAATACATTACAACAGGGGCCATTAAGTCGAAATATTCGGCTTGCAGTAGATTATGTCACGGCAACAGGGACGGCTTTTAGTATCACGCCTCTTCGGGATAGCCGATCACAAGTAATGAAGGCCTTAGGCAACTTTAGAAGACTTCTTCTAGGGCTTTAGAAGACTTTAGAAGACTTTAGACTAGATAAAGCAGTAGCTATGACTATTGTACAGCATCTCAACTTGCGCATTCGTGTGAAACGCAGTGAATCTTCCTCGTTCGATTCACTCCATTCTAACCCTCCCACTCAAGATTGAGTATCTCGCGCATCCCATCCAAAGCATGCTTCAGCGTAAACGAAGCCAACTTCTTATAACACTTCGGCTTAAACTCGTCAGGCAAGTCCTCCAAATCCTCCTGATTTACAGAAACCTCTTGAAGGCTCGAATCCGCCGCAATATGTAGATACAACTCCCGATCCTCTTCGTCTTCTCCAAAAGAAACTATACAGCGCGCGTATTTGAATAGAATTGCATTCAAAATAAGGCGACATATACGACCATTTCCATCGGCAAAGGGATGAATGTTGACAAAGATATGGCAATATTTAGCCGCAAGTGCCACTGGATCAATCTTTTCCTTCTCCTTTGCAGCCAGCACATCAGCTGTATAGCTGTTGATCATCTGACGCATAGCCGAAGGAACCATATGCTCGTGCATAAACGGATGAAGGCCTGCTCGTACTGGATGTTGTCGATAGGTGCCACTGTATTCGGCCCATGGTATGCCGTCTTCGGTATCGATCCCAGCTGTCAGGATTCGGTGGGTTTTTAGGATCATTTCCTCTGATAGATCCTTGCCTTTGATGATTTGGTCAAAGATGTAGTAGGTAGCTTTGGCGTGTTGGATGATCTCTCGATGCCCTCGTTTGATGAAAGAGTCGTATCCTTTTACTTGTTTGCCCTCAAAGATCTGTTGGCAAATGTCAAGTGTGGTGTCTAAGTCTCCCCCAGCATTCTCAATCATGTTGGAGCCGTACACCATTCGGGAGAGCTTCTCGATGTAATAATCATCAAGCATATCTTTCCAGGGCATTGCGGCAGATATGCGCTGGAAAAGCTCAAAGTGAAGCTCGTCAGGATCTGCTCCGTCACCTAGGATGTCGTAATCATATGCTGAATGGTCCATAGTAGTCTCGGGGGCATGACGGCTCCAGACCATATCGAGCGATGAGGGGTGGATGAATTGGCTAAGTCGTAGACGCATGATGGCGATGTGATAAGGGGTAGGGATGGAAACGGGGATGGAGATGAAGATGGGGATGGGGTTTTTACAAAATCTTCTAAGATTATAATGAACTAAGAGGGCTTTCTATATACTTATGATGAAATACTCAAAGTTAAGGTTGATTTGCTACTCAGTTAAAGGTTTGTGAATCACTGTCAAGGTTCCAAGATGCATGTGCATTGATCTGAATAAACTCCAGTGCCTGCTTGAAGCAAACTTATCACAACATAGTTTAAAGACCACGTCTCTAAACTAGATCTCTAATTAAGCTAGGTTTCGCTTCTCAAACCAACAAACCAACAGTGAACTTGTTCCACGTCGCCTCAACCTGATCCTTAGCCGCCTTGAGTTCATCAACATCCCACAAACACTCCACAAAACGACCACTCAAAAACTTGGCCTCGTCGCTAGTAGCCCAAACAGCAAAGTCGCCCGAAAGAGAGACATCCTCTGCGATAAACCCGTAATCCTCGATGATTTGCGCGATGGGTTTAGTGACACCAGTGTCGAGAATGAGGCCAGGGTGGAACTGAATGACCACCTGGTCTGGGTTCTCCCTGGCGTACCACTCAAAGACCTTGTAGGATGCCATCTTGGACCCGCGATAACCTGAGAAACCTTCCATAAACTCGATATACATGGCATTGGTTGAGACATGAACCACAGTCGCTCCAGGGGCGGCGAGAGGGCGAAATGCTCTCAGAAGGTTAAAGTTTCCCTTCACATTGATCTCAAAGCTGAGCCACCAGTCATTAGGGTCTGCCTCAGTAATGTGCTCTGTCTTGGGCATGTAGCCTGCATTGGCGATGAGAATATCAATCTTGCCATTGATCGCAGTGGTGTAAGCTTCAAGAGCCGAGCGGGTTGAATCAGCGTCGACAATGTCGACGGTGTAGGTCCAGACTTTGGTGCCGGGATACTGCTTCTCTATTTCTGCCTTGTTCTGGAGAAGAGTCTTTTCGGTACGGCCCAGAAGAGCCAAGTTGGTGATTCCTGATTTTGCAAAGGATTTTGCGATGCTGGCGCCTATGCCTGAGCCTCCGCCCGTGATGAGAGCATTCTTGCCCTTGGTGGAAAGCTCGGGACGTAGAGGAGAGATGGCTGGATAGCTGGTCTTGTGGATAGTTTTGACGGGGATTGTAGGATATGCCATTTTGGCCGAGTGTGGTCTCTGATTCAGGGTGATCTAGAAGTTGCAAATTGATAAGTTGATGAATGATGTTGTGTAGTATGTCGTTCTTCTCTTTTATATGTACTTTTTCCTTCCCTAACCAATACCCTCGTCAACACTCCGAAGGATCATTTTGTTATTTTGTCGTATTGTGAAGCCATCATCAGCTCCAACGTTGTGTCGCGTTATCAGATTAATCATTGTTGGTTCATCGCCACGAATACCTCATCGAGAATAGCACAAGCTGACCCCACCAGCCACCGTGAAACCAGCCTCATAACGTTATTCGACCCTTCAGACCCAGTCAGCAACGTTATCTTCTTACAACCTCTTTCATCATTTTTAATCATATTCCAATAAGCACGCCGATAGTCACTGTTTCAATGTCCCCTCCTGGTAATGACGGAGATAACTCAAACGTAAGTGGATCATCCCTTCTCAGATGATTACCAAGCATCCACAGCACACATCATACAAACGTTGACCAACGTTGATGCATCATAAAACTAATATCTAATAATGTTTGAACAGCCAAAGCGAGAGCGCAGCAGAGTTGCGCAGCGCGAGTATCGCAAGCGCCATGCATCCAAGTTTCAGACCCTCAAAGACGAGAATCAGAGGCTGAGAAATGCTCTCAAGAGGATAGACAGGGTCGCCTTGAAACGAGGCGGTAAAGACCAGGAACTCGAGACTGCTCTTGTAGAAGCGAGAGAAGCGATCGGGCTGGAGGACAGGCGCGATGATCGTGCTTTGGTAGCCACTTCAAGCTCATCAGGATCCTCAGACCCCACAGAAATCAACTCTTCAAGATTGACATACTTGTCGAGGTTACTGTCCTCTGACATTCATCTACATGCGCAATCAATTGGACAAAACGTCACGCCTCCTCGTCTGAGTTTGGAACAGCAGGTCTGGACTAACACAGACCGCCTGGTCCGTATCTACGAAGCCCCTTCAGATGCAGGCAAGTATCTCGGAGATGGTCTCTTTACCTTTGCGGGGACCCTATACTGGGCATGTACTCGAAATACTGTTTCTCTGTGGGAGACGTACAAGCTGCAGATGCTGGGAAAGCCCGGACTACCCGAAATGAATCCCATGGACCGACTATTCAACCACTCCAAGCATCTCGGTGATCGCAGGTTCCTTCTCTCCCTTGCGCTGGCACGGCTTGAGTACAAGCACAAGGGCTTCATTGATCTCCCACACGCTTCAACAGAAATGGCCTGGAAATCAACCCTGCCCGACCTACGGAGAAAGATGGAACAGGAACTCGAGGAGAAGGGACAGAGTCTAGAATGGTGGAAGACACCGGATGAGGTCCAAGGCCACCTTATGAAATACCTAGAGCCCTCCGAGGTTGATGAGCTTCAAGTCCTGGTGGAGGGACGTGGGTCAGAAGCTGTGCTGACCAAGTACCAACCCTTAGTCGAGATGCTGATTGATCAGTTTGTTTGCTTTACAGATGGACCTCGTTGGAACCTGATTTACGTGGCAATGGCAGTTGGAAGTTGGCGAAAGGATCATCCTCCGCCTTCTGCGATGATATCTGAGACGAGAGTGCAAGATATGGGAGCGATCAATCAAATTTAGAGCTTGATGTTGATAATGAGAATAGTTATACCCAGATGCTGTAGAGTCCATGGAAGTTTAGACTGATAGACCCCTGAAAAGACCCCTGTGGATCATCGCTCGCCCCACATCGCTGCCCCAGCGACCACTACCTTGCAGCGGCTTACACTGGACCTCAACACTCCATGTCAAATGTACATCATCTTCAACCTCACTCCATCATCAACTTCAAAATGGCCGACGAGGATCTAGACGATCGTCTAGCCTCCGTCCTCCCCAAAGGTCACGACTTTTCAATCTACCACATCTCAACCCCTCCCACAAAGTCCGATCCTCTCTACTCCCCACCACCAAACGAGCGTCCCGAACGAACGTATTGCGAGAACCACTTCCTCGCCGTGTCGATCGATGCACCCGCCGAATCACCAGATGAACCCAAGAAACAAGTCCTAGTGTTAGGAGTAGAGGTCTTTATCTACACGACAGCTCGCTCGACCACTCTCTTTGTTTCAAAGGCTGATTCGACGGGTTATCTCAACCTTCTCAAGCTCCCCAAGGGAACGCCCAGTCCGATCCGCGAGATATGCGCCACGTTTGTTGGATTCCTGGTTGAGAAGCGGAAGAGAAAGGATATTCAGTTCATCATCAACCTATTTGCCCGTGCGCAAGATCAGTATCTCTTCCCTGGTAGTGTCGACAATGGCGGAAAACATGTCCTCGACGACCGCGGCCTCATCAAGTGGTGGTGCCGCGTACTTGATCCCCTTCTCGGTCCCGCACCAGAGTCTACAGAAGCACCCTGGAAGAGCTCAAAGGGATACATCGTGGTGCCCGGTCTGGAAACAAACGAGACACGAGCTCTCACGCCGCGAAAGGCAGATTCCTCTTGGGAGTTTACCCATCCGCTGGAGCGTATATCACACTACTACCGCGAATTCGACTGGGTACCCCCACGATGTCTAATCCCCCATTTCCCCGACGATCCCAAATCACGTTTCCGAGATGAGCTAGACGAAGAAGCCGGAAGCTCGCAGGGCATGAAGACAACAGGAAGCTGGAAGAGCGTCAAAACGCTGGACATGTTCTGGGAGATGATGGCCTATCGACAAGAATGCTCAAGCGGTCGTATGACAGGCTTCATCTGGCTCGTTTTTGACGATCAGGACCCCAACGAATCGTTCCAATCAACAGAACCGCCCCAAACGCCGAAGAATCAGCGCATCGTACAAATAACACCAAACACAACACCTCGAAAACTCTTCCCCTCCAAGACCAAAGAAGAACCAAAGACTAAGAACAAGAAGAAGGCGAAAAAGACACTCAGGGGCCCCGTCATCGCTCGTAAACCACACATCAAGCGGGTGAAGCACAATTATCTCCTCGACAAACCCGCCACCACGGCGTATTACTCATGGACGCCCCAGGGCCGGGGTGAGAAGATTGTCGACGAGGCCTCATACAAGCGTATCGTGGAGCTATTGCTGCACCTCGACTTTGCGACGCTCAACAAAGCGGTGGGTAGTACGCGCCGCTGGCTGAGCGAAGGCGGAGGAGGTAGTCAATGGGGTGTCTTGGTGTCAGGAACACGCGAGACACCAGTTCCTGCAGCTTCAGATGGTGACAAGGGTGTGAACAATCTGTCTGGACTGGTCAAGAGGAAGCGAACCGATTCCACAGTCGACGATGCCCAAAGTAAGGTTAATGTCCTTAGTGCTGGGCTGGTCAAGAAGAAGCCCAAGGAGGAGCCCAAAGATCAGGGCGTTAATGTACTCTCCGCGGGTCTGATTAGAAAGAAGCCCAAGGAGTAATGTGTTGTAAACCATGTAATATTGGCTAGGCGTTGGATAGGTATGGTTTGAGCCGGAGTTTTGAGTACATTATTGGTTAAACGATCAAACTTGTCGATTTTACTACCATTCGTGGCTAATGTCTATTTACTAACTATGCATTCCTTGATGTCCTTGCCTTTTACATCCATCTCCTGGCCCAAACGCCTTACTCGTAACACATTCCATTCTCAATTTGAACACGGATACTCTTACTTCTTCACAAATTGCAAATTCACAGGCGTGATAGCCTCTCCGCCACTGAGCACAGCCATAATGTTTCGCATGCTCAGCTCCTCAAAGCCCTTGTGCGTGTCGACAGTTCCACCTGCATTATGGCACGTCAGGAGTACACGACCCTGCTTTGCGAGATGCAGAAGTCCAGGGTGAACCTTTGGTTCGTTTGCATGGACATCAAGCGCTGCGGATGACAGTTGACCGTCTTGCAAGGCGACGGCTAGTGCATCCTCGTCCACGAGACTGCCACGCGCAATGTTGACAAAACGAGAGCCACGCTTGAAGAGTGGTAGTGTAGATGCGTTGATCAGCGTGCCGTTTCCAGCAGGCGTACACAGTACAACACAGTCGCAACGGGCAAGGAGGCTATCAAGTGTCTCATGATGAGTGGCTCGCAAAGGGGCAACAACGGCTGTAGGCTTGGGAAGTACATCGTAGTAGTGGATATCCATACCAAAACCGTGCCGAGCACGAGCGGCAATTTGCTGGCCAATGTTGCCAAAACCGATGAGACCGAGGGCCTGGTCACGAAGATTATACGACTGCATGGTTGCGTCGCGATGGTTGGCATTAAAGACTTCCTCACTGCCGGATAAGGCGGATGAGATGCACCATGGAAGGACTCGGAAAGTAGAGATGATGCCGACAATAGCAAAGTCAGCTACAGCTTCGGCAGCTGCGAGGCCAGAGTTGCAGTAAACGATTCCTTTCAAGCATCAGTAGGTATTCATTGTATCACCAGTTCGACTCACCTCGTTCGCCCAAAAGCTGTGTATCAGCCCAGTCAAAGCCAGCGCCTGCACTTGCAAACACCTTGACACTCTCTGGTAGCAGATTGATCAATTCATCATCCCATTTTCCCATTTCACCACCGGTTCCCCAAAATGGGCGGAGTATGGCATCAAAATCGCCCCATCGTTTCTCTTTGAGGGCCTTGATAAACTCTGGCCGTTGGCGCTCTTCAACTGAGGGCCTCACGATCTCGCACTGGATGCTGAAGCGGAGATAAGTCTCGGGGTTGTATTTGATAGGATCTCCAATGTGAAGAACCTTAGGCTTTGACGACGCCATGGATAATATTGTTGGATTAAATGGGGATCCTGGGTGAGAAAAGAATGGCGCTGGAGGTGCAGGAGACGTAGCTCGCGGTGTAGAAGCTGGCACCGGCGTATTGGTTGGTTCCGCCATTGTGAGGGTTGTTGGGGTCTTATAGGAATAAGCAGAGGTGTATGTTGAGTGGGAGGTAGAGTATGAGAGACCCTTGACTGCCCAGAGTAGAGTCGACTCTGTCCCGCGGCGTGTGCCTGATCGGATCAACAATGTGCGTCAAAGTCGGTGGAGCGATCGATAACAAGACTCAGCCGCACGCTCACCTCCACCCAACTTGTTTGGTTCGTAGGCCCCCACGGTAATGGCAACAAGACCGGGCCCCGAGCTCCGGTCCATGAGGCTTGTTTAACGGCGGATCCCTGTCGATTGACGGCACCAAGCCGGATGAGGGCCCCGGTTTATATTGTTTCAATGCCGCGCCTAGGCCAAATTGCGTTTAAGTCAACGGTTTAAACATGAGCCTAGGGTAACGTCAATGCAGATGGTCAGCGCGAACATTGTACACCGTCTTGTGTCTTTCAAGGACCAAGAACGAGGTACAACTCAATGAAAACATGGGGAGACCTCATGCATGAGCCGGTGCCGGGATTTGCAAATTGCCGGGTAACTTTATCGGTTCGTCCGGGGCCCCAAACTGCTTGATGATCCACTGGGGAACATGACCGCGGGGAAGATTCATTGCGTGTTATTCTGTGGGGGAATCTAGACTTCATCCTGGGGAACAGTGCTCTCAAGCTGTTGTTCTACCAAGGCTACTACCGTGGCTAACCACCTGCGCATAGTGGTGTGACTTTGGGGGACCAGTTGAGACACCTTTGGGCTGGTCTCATAACTCGTCCGATAAGTCTTGAGCTAGTAAGGGAGCTTGTAGGTGATTGCCTTTGATATGATCTGAATCAACTGGAAACGTGAACCGTCCGATTTCCACCTTTGTTGAGATGCGCGCTTTCTCCAGCGCCTGTTTAACCAGTTGAATAAGCGATATGTCACTGTTCTGGGTGCCCAGTACTGAAATGCACACCGGCTGATATTCGATTCTCCCGGTAATGTGAGATTCGTAGGGTGCCTGAGTAACTGCCGCGAACAGTCAGTCATAACTCCGAAAATGAACAGTAGCTTTTACTCACAAGGAAAAGACAAGACCGGTGCCCCCAATACCGGTGCTAATGTGGAAGAGTCAATGCCTTTGTAAATGGTTGGTGGACTAATATGCTTGTCAGCCAAGTGTATCACGGCGTTGACAAAAGCAATGCACATACGCCACAGGTTGATTCCGATGCTCAACTTGGGAATTACCACACGGCAAGATTAGGATGGCGTCTCTCTTGGCATTGGGGGTAGTTGAAATGCGCATGATATTCTCATGAAACCACCTTCGGTATATTTCGAGCCGTTCTGTATCTTGGCGGTGTTCTTCTTCCGTCACAGTCTTACCTTGGTTCCTGTTACAGGTCAGTGGCGCTCAACAATCAAGGTGGGCAGACAAACCAAAAGAACTGCGGCGTAGCCTCGGTGAATGGCTCGTACTGGAATTTCTGCCGGTATTGACGTCTGAGCTCGTCAAAGGCATGGTAGTAATCGTAACACCATGAACGAAAAGGTGCCTTCATATGTCAGTGGTGTCTTTTTGTTGTTTTACAAACCTACATGTCGCATGAATGCTTGCATTCCCTCTCCCGACGCTTCAGTCGGGGGGCTTTTGTCCCAAATTTTACCAACATCAATGTGCTCAGCTTGCACGTCTAGAAGATCTTGCAAAATCGACACAAAAGCGGTGATGGCTGCATCTTGTGTCTTATCGGCAGAAGACAAATCAGCAGGAATAAAGATCCTTTTCGGAAGGACAGGCTCATGTAGTTTACTCCTAGAGTCTGTGATATCAAGTAGTTCCTTCAAACTCCGACTAAAGAACCTTGTTCTGTCGAAACTGAGATTGTCAGTATAGTTCGACAGTGAATTATAGTACTTACTCAGAAGCCGTAATTATATCTTTGGTCATGTTCCCATCAGACTGGACGAGTGAGTAGATCCCATTTTCGGACACGAGTCTACCGTCTGGGACTGGGTCAGCGAAAGCTCCTTCAACATCAACTTGACTTACCATCAACTCCAACACTACGATCCAGCCACTCGTACCCAACCGATGCTGCAGCAGCACCAACTGAACCGCCCGTCATACTGTGATATCCATCGCCTCTTGCGCTCCAAGGGGCCTGCTGGTCGATCCATTCTGCACCTGTGCCAAACTGCGAGGTCTTGGTCTTTCCGACAATAACAGCACCTTGATCGAGCAACTTTTGAGCATACTCGGCTGTAGTGTTTGAGGCGTTGTTGTAAAGGGATTTCCATGCACGGCTGGAAAAGGTAGTGTGGGCGCCTTTTAAGGATATAGTGTCACTTATAGAGATGCGAATGCCAGACAAGGGTTTCCGGGGAGAGGGTCGAGGATGGTAGAGCCGGGAGGGAACAGGGACTGTAATTGAGTCACCCTGAATAGATGATGAAGTGAGATGCTGAAACCTGAAACCGTCAGCCAGCTGAAAGATATAGTAAAGGCGACTTACTCGTCTGGTTGGCCGAGGTCATCAGGGATAACACCAGATGTGAACGCCCCGAAGTCGTCATCGTACAGTCGCCAGGCCTGATGAAGGTTCGGTCCGTGCAGAAAGTAGGGGCCAGATGGTAATTCAGCAAAGCCGTCTAGAGTTCTGATTTGGTCCATGTGATAGATCTGTCGCGCGTCACCTTGAACGACCTGGCTGCCATTATCTCCGGTCTTTTCGACAAGAATGGCACCAAAGTCTGGAACAAACACGTCATCATGAGAGTCAAACAGCTTCAAGATGCCTTCTAGGTCGCCAAAGACTTCTTCTGTAGTGAGTAGCGTGACTGGGATGAGGGCATCTGAGTTGATGGTCTCTTGGATGGATCCCTGGACGCGTCAGTAACGCATGCATGAAGGGTTTGACGAGCAAGTGAGGACCCACTAGTTTCAAGGGATGAACTAGATATTGTAGCCCTGCAACAAAGCAGGTTGTAATTGGTAGCATCGTCAAAGTGTCTGTTGGCGAGGGCTGCCACTGAACGTTGGAAGGTGACAAATGCTAGGACGTCGACTCTTTCATGTTCAATAACACAAGTGTTTCAAATAAACAGGTCGTAGTTTATGGAAAATAATGATATCTGATTAAATTGTAGGCAGTAGGACAAATTATTGATGATCAAGGTGATGTAGGTGCACGAGTTAAGTTGAGACATGGGCAGACTATCGCAGGAGCCAGCATAACAACCTGCCTTGGAAATCGTGACGTCGCGAACAAAAAATCACATTGAGAACAAATGCAATAATAGGTCCCCAAGCAGGTAGGTAGCCCGCACGAATGTAGAATCCTATGAAACGATTCCTTCAATCTGCCTACACAGGTAGTTAACAGAATACAGTACTCGGGCTACTCATACAAGTGGACTGTAGTCTCGGTGAGCTCGGTCAACCTCGGTCAGTTCTTATCATTGTGGGGTATCAAAAATTCCATTCTCCCCCACCAAACCCGACCGAAAGTTACAGATTCAACATCACAACTCTTTAAACACTCAAAATGGCAAAAAAGAAGGGTACGTTCCCCCTAAACTCCCTCTGCTTCGAATCTAACAAGTCTAGCACCCTCAATCCACTCCCGCGCCGCCCGCCGCGCAACAGACATCGATATTGACACAGACAAGTCTCTAAAAGATGTCAAGCCTCCTCCCCGCGACGCCCCTCACCGTCCCTCAGTCCTCGCAGCCCATCAGTCAGCCGGCATCACGAAGAAATCCAAGCGCGGTCGTAAGGACAACATGTCCACCAAGGCGCGCCGACGCCACGAGAAGGGTCTTGAGATGGCCGCCGCCATCATGGAGCGCACAAAGAACAAGGTTGAGAAGAGCAAGGGTCGCGGAAGGAATGTTCAGCAGCGAGCGAAGAACTGGGATGACATCAACAAGGCCGCTGAGGAGGCTGAGGGTGCGCAGGAGAGTGGAGATGAGGAGGTGAAGAAGGACGAGCGTGGGTGGGAGATGGATGAGAATATGGACGGGGCTAACGAGGAGACATTGACGGCGACTGTAACGGAGGACGTTAACATTGCACCGGCCGCAGTACCTTTGCCTGCGGATGACGACGGTGACGAGATCCTATAAAGGATACTCTCGCAAGAGACAACGGGACTGGGCTGGAGTTTGGTGTCTAAAATTGGGTTTCTCGATATACGTCCGGGATACGACAACCGGACTGATGAATGACTTTCTTTCTATTTCGGCTATTCGCCATCTGGCAGAGATACCATATAGATACTATTGATACATGATGTTCAAACTTACTCTGCATCTTTTTGCGCAGTGGCTTCCTGCTTGTCTGCATCCTTTGGTGCATCCTTTGGTGCAGTATCCTGCTTGACAATACCCTCAAGGTAAATCCTCAAGGTCCGTCCGGGCTCTCCCTCTCGCGGCTTGTACTCCCTTGCGCCAGCTTCCTCAATCTGTTTCTTTACCTTCTCAATCACGTCCTTCACCATCGCATCGTCCACTCTCTTCTTCTGTCCCTTCTTCTTGAAGCCGAGGACTAGGTCAACCTTCATGCCCTTGCCAAGGAAGCCCATCAGCTGTCTTGTCTTGGTCTGCAGGTCATGGTCGCTAATTGCCCAGCTCATCTCGAGCTCTTTTGTCTTTGCGGTCGTCTGCTTAGATACGCGACGGCGCTCGCGCAACTCGCGTTGACGCTCAAACTCTTCCTTCTTATTGACGATCTTACACACAGCATACTGCACTGGCTGGTTGTTCTTGTCGTTGGCTGGGATGTAGGGCGTCACCATGCGGAGAGACTCGGTCTCATTGAGACGACTCATAACAGTGCGTGTAGCAAGGGGTCCGTCAAAGACACCATTGTCGAGAACCATAACCTTAGGATCCTTGATCTCATGATCTTTCGGAAGACGATCGCGGCCAGACTTGGCGAATTCTTCCTTGGTAGTGTAGCGTCGGTCGATGCCATCGTCATCGGATCGCGTTGGACGACGATCAGGGAACTCTCGAGGGGGTCTTAGTTGCAACGAAGATGCCGAAAAGAAGCGAGCCTGGCGAATCGAGGGTAACGTTGCTTGCGTAGCAGGGAGGAACTGGCGTGCGAGGAGAGCTTCATGGCGTTCGACAAAGACCCTGTAGAGAGCTCGACGGGAGCTTTGGAGACATGGAAAGCTGCTCATTTTTATGACGGCACTGAACGTATAAGGAGTGTTGATTCAGAAGCCGTGAATGAGTGTATATCGTCGGCAATGGCTGGTGTTCAAGTCAAGTTACTGACTGATCTTGCCCATCTCAGGTCTTCGATTGGAGGGCACCGGGCGGTTGACTTTGGCAGAAACGTCACTGCGGGTTCCATCTTGCAGGGATTTATCCAATCAGATACCGCAAAGCTCACGAGACTCAATGGGAGCTGGATCTCAACACCATTCAGCTCAGTCGCTTAGTCTTGTTGTCCGATATAAATGGCTTCATTCTAATACTCGACTCTCTTTCCTTGTACGGGCCCCACCGGGGCACTCTAACAATGGCTTCATTCCATTTTGCGCGCCACCCTGTGCGCACGACAGTGTCCTTTCTTAAAGCTGCCTGTTTCGTCCATCTTGGTATCACATACGGCTATACTATCAGCCCAGCTCAAGGCCCTTCGATGCTTCCGACATTTACCGTTGATGGTGATTGGATCTTGTGTGATCATACGCGCCGTTATGGTCGTGATGTCTCTGTTGGCGATCTGGTAGTCTACCGTATCCCCATCTTCACCAACCAGTGGGGAGTGAAGCGAGTTACAGGCATGCCAGGGGATTATGTTTCTGTCGGAACACCTGGGGAACCAGGTGAAGAGTTAATGATTCAGGTATTTCATCCTTTCCCTTGTTTCAGATGCTGTGCTAACCCCTCAGATCCCTGAGGGCCATTGTTGGATTGCAGGAGATAATCTTCCCGCCTCACGGGATTCACGACACTTTGGCCCCTTGCCATTAGCTCTCATTTCTGGCACCACCATTGCCAAGATATTGCCATGGAACGAGCGTCAGTGGATGACGAACAGATTAGACAAAGTTGACGAGCTTGACTGACCACCCACTGGTCTCGGCACTTGATGATGGTCAACCAATTTTGCTCTACTGGGAGCTTGTACAATATGTATATCATCTTATCTGGGTATAGAAACTTATTGGCTCCTCGTCTAATTACATCTGCTCTCGTCTCCTCAAATTCAACTATCCCCTCCACAGTAAGTGATTCGACGGATACATATCCGCCACATGTGCTTCATCAAAACAAAACAAAAAAGAATACCCGTACTTCTTCGATACCGCGCGGTCTCGAGCGTCTCCTTATCGTCCGTAAAACACCATAGTCGCAAGTAGTGGGGAAATGATCAAATGTTAAAACAAGCCCTGTAAAAGGGACAATGCAAGCCGTGTAAAGAAACAATCCGCCCCCATAGAACCAAACATCATTCTTAGAAATGGTACATGACGCCTACAACTCCAGTCACCAAGCCCCCATAAACGCTTTCGCTTTTGAGATGAGAAAAGGAGCATTTGTCTGCATTACAAAGGTAGCGGACATGCTGTGAGCTTAACCCTCGATATGCGCCTTGGACATGCTCTGTCCCAGCAGCTCCAGGCAACGTTGGGCTAGGTTGACGACTTCGCCCTCGTCCTCGTCCTCGAACTCGTTGTCGGGTTCGATCTGTCGGTTCGCGATGCTTCGAATGTGTTCGATGATGTCCTCCGCCTTTCCAATCAGGCCAATCAAGGTCTTGTCCTCCGACTCAAACAGTTGCAGGAGGGTCCAGACAGCGATGTGCTGGAATGTCGCGTCGCCGGACTGCAGGAATCGGCAGAGGTATCCGTGAATTCCGCCTTGTGGCTCGGTCCAGTTCTGCACGAAGATAGAGTAATCGCCCACTGTCTTTGTTAGTTTGCGTTCAGGAAGTATTGAGGTTGGCTTACCTTTAGAGGAGAGGTTGCCCAACGCAGCGGCACTGTTGCCCTGAACCTCAATGCTTGGGGAATGGGTAAGAGGGATCAAGACACCGCAGACTCCCAGATTTAACAGGTGAGACTTGAGATCATCGCTCAAAGCCAGGACAGCAATAGCAGCAGTCATCTCCGACTGGACGGTAATGGGCACATCAAGAACCAGCTGCTTGCACTTTTGGACGGCGCCAGCATCGAGGACAAGTGCCTTGTTACGATCAGAACTGGCCGCCAGATTTCGAAGAGTTGAGATGGCGTGGCACTGAATCTCTTCGTTGTCGGTTGATCCAAGAAGGTCGACGAGTGGCTTGAGGAAGTTGGTTTCGATAATAGGTGACTCGTTGAGCGGGTGAATAGAGATGTTTCGGATACAGGCGACAGCAGAAAGGATGAGCGGTAGGTAAGAGGACTGGAGGAGTCGGAGAAGCGGGTGCAGACCGTTGGCACGAACAATGTCGAGCTGGTACTTTTCGTCGGAGGCAAGGTTACGAAGGGCAAGGGCGGCCTGGCACTGGACTTTAGGTGATGTCGAATCCATGAGGTTGACCAGAGATTGGACCAGTTTCGGTTCGCTTTGGGCCAGCTTTCGTCGGTTGCTCGCATCGACCGCAATATTGCTGAGAGCTGTGGTGCAATAATACTGAACGTCGACATCGGGCGAAGAAAGGAGTTGAACGAGTACAGGAATGGCACCAGCATTGACCAGCTGTTGTCGGTTCTCGTCTATGTTCATTAGCATCAACATCTATCCAGGCACACACGACAACATACCAGAGTGTGTCATGTTGAGAAGAGCGCCCGTAGCGTTTCTCTGAACTCTCATATCCCGAGACTTAGCCAATCTTGTCAGGGGACCCAGAGCTCCGGAGCGGGCTATCTTGGCCTTGTTCTCCTCATGTGTAGCCAGGTTCGTGATACATCCCACAGCATTGCACTGGACCTCGACGTTGGGAGACATCATCTGGCGGATTAAAGGTGTTAAACCACCAAGTTGCACAATAAGAACTTTGTTCTCGGCTAGAGACAGATAGTCAGTCATTGTTGATGCGTGGCTTCGAAGAACGTACTGTCAACAGCCAGGTTTCCGAGTGCGGCACTGGCTGCTCGTTGAACCTCGATATCGGGGCTCTGAAGAAGGAACAGGATAGGCTCCAGGGTGTCGCGGTCAACCTCTCGGACATCTAGGTCAACATTAGCAAAGATCGTAGCACAGATTGAAGGTCGAAGTATGATGCATCAACCCAGATGTCCATACCTCGTTCAGTAATCTCAGCAAAAGTCAAACTAGCACTTCGTTGGAGATCGATGTTTTCCGAAAAGACCAAGGTACTCAAGGCACGTAGGGGTTCGCCAGAGAAAAAGTCGGTCTCGCCTCGCTAGCATCAAGTCAGTTAACAACGCCAATAAGATAACAAATGGTCATGTACGTTTTCGAGGTATTGGAGGAGGTCGGCTACAGCCTCTCGTTCGCTATCGGCAAGGACGGGTTCGTACAAGCCATCGCGGGCTCGCCCTAGATATCATTGTCAGACCCAAATCCATGGTCACGGACATGATGTGCATACCTCCGCAGCACGACGAGCTGCAGATACCCATGGCCAGAACAAAGGGCACAAAGCCTTTAGTGTTGGCAGTCGCTTATTGGGTCTCGTTGACCGAGGGTGATGGCGTGGGAGTATCGACACTCGAGCTGTGATGGAGAATCGTCAAAGTTTTGGTTGTTGTTGACGAAGCTAGCTGTCCGCCCACCGGTCGGAAATAGCGTCACAGCAACAGGGATCCAGAGAAATTCGAATTACGATTATGGAGGACTCGGTTGGAGGATCGAAGGAGGTACGGGAAACAATAAGCCTCTAGCCGTGCGACAGGTAGAATAGTCAACTACAAAGAGACAACCAACAAGGCCAATTACTGGCACGACGATAATGTCAAGACAGCGAGGGCGCGGGATGGAGAAGGGAAAATTAACCCGCGGATGGAACAGGTGAGAGATGAATCCGAGGGGGAGTTGATCCTGGCCTTGCAGTTGGTTGGCGAGGGAAAGAATGGGGATTCAAGAGACGCGCGCCAGAAAGAAGCAAGGCAGGCGCAGACAGGCGACGAGACTTGTTGAACCTTCTGTAGAGAGCTCCAAGCCCAAGCTGCCTGAGGTAAGTAAAGCCTAAGCTAAGGTACCCTGAAAGTCATGAGCGGGCACGGGCAGGAACCTACTGTACGAGATGAACTGACGAGGACTACTTTGAGGGAACATTAGCAACCACTTTCAATGCTTGTTCTGGCATGTAGCTGCAGGGAATCTCAAAGTCCCCTGCAGTAGTGACCTCACTCGAGGTCATTCGCCGCAGGGACGCTTTAGTGGGAGACGTGCGCTGTTGTTGTGCTGCTCTAGTGCGTCGTAGTGTCTTTGAGACAGCTGTTACAGTGGACCGCCTCATTGCTTCTGTGGAGTTTTTGGAGCTCGGGCCATCATAGAACAGCCTTTATCCATACATTTTTGTCATTTCAACGCCTCATTTTCAGGTTTCTTGAGTTAATACAAGGTAGGTATGGAGTTTATAGCCCAAGCTTAATTCTGTTGTTGAGAGAATAATCAACAAATGCCCTTGGGCCAGTTATTCCAGGAGCTTTAAATTTGAACTATGCGTAGGAGCAGCATCCATCATATCCGTCTGTAGCTATGGGTACCTAGCTAGCATGTGATAAGACAAATCCGTTCCATGACAATAATTCCATTCTGTTGCACCCAATTTGATACGACACCGGGTATTTCTGGTTTGATATATTGGACAATCCAAGTGGTGCGTATGATACCTCAGGTTAATACGAAACCCCTTCAGTGCTATTCAACCAGTTCATAGTACCATTTATAATGGTGGAATCCTCATAGGAACCACATTCCCTTCAACATGTTGCAATGAGTTGATGTTCCGAGTAAGACACTTCCATCGGAACAAGATCAGCTAAACCATATATCATTACTTCATTCAGTGACTTTCACTAATGCTTTCACCTATATTTCCATGGCCTGGTTCGTTGGAAGTGTTGTACGACATCTGGAGCCGATTTACCCTGCACCACCACGTTGGATGGCGTTGACGTATGGGCAAGGGTCGATTACAGATGGACTGCTATCCACCTTGAACGTTTGTTTGACGATACTAGTCTAATAACATTATGGTAGGCCGGAGTAACTTGTCCTAGGATCTAGTATGGAATTGGTTCCCCAACGGGGTCAACTAGTACAGCAAACGTGAAGCCAGGTCTTGGAATGAACACGCTGAGACATATCGAGCAGTTAATATTGGTTATCGCATACATTCAATCCAACAATGACTGACAAAAAAGATAGAAGTCCCCTATTCCTCTGTAGATTGCATGTCTCACCCCAAGCCCCCAAATACAAAGTCAAGAGAAGGGTTGCGGGATTTTGGATACGGTGGTTGAGAGGTAATTGACGACCAAACCCATGACACTGAATAACGGAAAAAGAGACATCAAGCAGAGTTATCATAAACGCTCAGTCAGATCTGACCAATCCTGAGCCACGAAGGTACAACATTACTGTACAAAACGGTTTATCCATGCCAAGACACGAAGCTCATCGTCGATCCGCCCATGACGCTCTCGCTCGTACTGTACTCCGCCTGTGTAGTGTATGCCAGGGTCCCGTTAGATGTTGGCCATAAGGTTAAGAGGTATGGAGTACCGGCTGCTGTAACATAATGCTGGACTTTTGTTGGGCAAACGGTCGTGTAGGTGGTTCTCTTATCATTTATTACAACCCAAGTAGAGGTAAATGGCCGACCGAGTGCCGGGTGATTGCTAAGGTAAGGTAGGCGATTGACAAGAGCGGGAGAGGTGACCGTTTACTCTCTTTTTCCACTTGCCCTCCGACCACGTTCCCTTCCAAGTTTCGTCAAACGACTTGCGCCTTTAATAATATGGAATCACTGTCAACATTTCCATATTCTTCTCATTAACTTTCAATCAGGATCTCCTTCTCCCAAAACATTACTCCGTCTGCTACCGCTACGCAAATCTGCAGCTCACATACGCCCGCAGTCTTCTTCCCTGTGAGAGAGTCAGTGATGCGCCTTAGCTCATTCTGCCTCTATTCTGGCCCTTGAAAAGCCTGCAGAATTTCACCATTTGCTATTTCCCGACCTGATCAGACCGTCGAAAAAACTCGCGACGTGAACGATTTGCTGTTGCACCACATTGTGCAATACCAAGAGATAGGGTTTGGTTGGAATGGAGGGAAATCCAGAACCCGAACCCGTGCGAGGGGAGGCAGAGGCAAAAGTGCCAGCAGACATCGATTTACCAAGCGAACCTCAGGGATGCCAAGGCCACATTGAAGTGACGGAGGAAGCTCAAGTTGAAGACACAGCAAAGGCCAACGTCCAGTCATGGATCGAATCCCAGTCCGAGACTCAACCCCAGCAACCACCTCCATCCGAACCTCCAACTGAGGATGCAGAAGGTGACGATGCTGTAGGTGAGCTGCCCCGCGTCGAAGCTGATGCCCCCAGTACAGCGCCTGTCGTGACAGGCACAACAGGCGCTTCGACCACAACCTCAGCCCTTTCAGGCACAGGCACAGTAGCCCCGGCCGCTGAAGCTGGAGTTGGAGTTGGAGCTGGTCCGGCTTTGATAACTCCACGCGGGCGGGCTGCATCAACCTCCACTGTTGGCTCTGGCCCCTCCACAGCCGTCGGTCATGGCCATGTCCCTCAATTTGTCGCTCCGTCATCCTACCTCCGACGCAGGACTTCTATCCGGAGCCCAATGGCGCCCACCGAGCCAAAGCCTCTCAGTCCGCTGGACAGAGATCAGTTACAAGGTCTGGTATGTATTCATTTCCCTCGTCTCCCTTTCGAAGCTGTCTTGTCTCATCATATCCGCCTGCCCGGCGAACTCCCGACGTGGGGCACGCGCGCAACCGGCAACCGACGACTTTTGATGAAGTGATGCTAATCCGCCCCGTGATAGAATGCTATTCGCGATTTTCTCAGGGTTCGCACCAGCTACGATGTTCTACCCCTCTCGTTTCGTCTCATTGTCCTCGACACGGATCTCCTCATCAAGAAGGCCATCAACATCTTGAACCAGAATTGTGCGTCACCCGATAACTGCAGATTTGACCACCAATGCTAACCCACTCGCCACAGCAATCGTATCAGCTCCTCTATGGAACTCGAAGACCTCCCGATTCGCCGGTATCCTTACGAGCACCGACTTCATCAATGTGATTCAGTATTACTGCCAGTTTCCCGACGAGTTCAGCAAACTCGACCAGTTCCGACTCAGTAGCCTGCGAGGTGGGTAGGATTCCTAAGCGGCGCATGCATCGCTAATAATAGGCAGACATTGAAAAGGCGATCGGCGCAATACCCATCGAGACGGTATCGGTTCACCCTTCAAAGCCGCTCTACGAAGCTTGCCGTCGCATGCTCAAGACCCGCGCCCGACGAATTCCGCTTGTCGATGTTGATAGCGAGACAAATAAAGAGATGGTCGTTTCCGTCATCACCCAATACCGCATCCTCAAATTTATCGCTGTCAACAACGAACACAATACAGTACTGTTGAAGAGAACGGTCCGAGATATTGGCCTTGGCACGTACTCGGGCATTGCTACCGCCTTCATGAACAGCTCCGTGCTCGACGTCGTTCACCTTATGGTCAAATACAATATCAGCTGTGTTCCAATTATCGATTCTCACAGTCGAGTCTTGAATGTGTTTGAGGCGGTGGATGTCATCCCCTGTATCAGAGGAGGTGCCTACGAAGACCTGGACGGCTCGGTTGGCGAGGCGCTGTGCAAGAGATCCGATGAAAGCCCTGGAATCTATACTTGCAGCGAAGGCGATCGACTAGACTCAATCTTTGACACGATCCGAAAGAGCAGAGTGCACCGTCTGATAGTAGTGGACGACGACAACAAGCTCAAGGGCATCCTCTCGCTTTCAGACATCCTCAAATATGTCTTGTTGTACGGAGTGGAGGATACGAGCAACTGGACTTGACGGAATGATTCATGACGCTCCATCAGAACATGAGGGGCTTTTAATGACTGCATGCTGTCTACGACTGAGGGGATTCTCTCGCAGAAGAGAAAGGCGCCGGACAGGGAGGCAGCATATAAACTGGCGCAAGGGGAACTGTATGGAAGGAATACCAATGTGTTGCATTATTATTCGCTATAGACCGTTGGCAAGCCACGCATGCATGATACGGCTTGTCGCATTGCGACAATGCTAGGGGAAGTTGGTTTCTCCAAACGTATCACAGAAATGGACGCTTTTCCTCGGCTTCGGGAACCGGGTGCTGCCAATGTTTGGGTGGGATTGGTCAGGTCTCATTCGATATGACATGACGGATGACAGACGGTCAGGTCAAACTTGATCTACGGTATTGCTGATGCTATTGCTGCACCTTGACGACATCGGTGCTCCCTATTTTATTCTAGTATTCTAGTATTCATCACCCATCTCCCACTCGAGCTGTTTGCTTCGTTTGTTACTATCAATATCCAGCTGTTAGACCTAAATTGCTCAACTTTTTTCGTATGTTATTGCCTTGTGCTTCGTCACTCTGTCACTGTCAGTGGCATAGACCGACTGTATTACCTGTACTTCCTCGTTTCTACTTTTGGTCTCGTGGTCCCAAGCATTATTTCTGGCACCTGCAATCACTGCAATAGACGCCCCATCATAACAACGTCTCCCGTTGCATCGCTTCTTGTCTACCTCAGCACCTTCCTTATTTCTTCTAACTGCCTTGACATTAGATCCTTCCGTCCTATTCGCAATGAAGTTGCCATTGTTTCAATATCCACGACGCTGCTGTGACACGTGAAGATTTACCATCCCCTCTATACCACTATAACTTGCTTTGAGCGGTCTCTTTGCTACGGTATTTTATTGCCAATCTGCAGCATTAATCATATCCTCTACTTTGCCTGCCAATGGATCAGCATTCTCACCCAGCATCTTTGGGCCACTACTCTGCGCCAGAGGGCATCCCCAAGCATCGACTACTCCCATCCAGAAGCAGTTTGTCTCTTCAGGCCACAATACGGCATATAACAGACCAGGGGCCTGTACATACCAGCAAGACATGGACGACAAGCAGCGGCGAACATGGCATCTTGAGCGATACCGACGAGTTGGAAGATCGGGCATCTTTTGTGCAGGAATACAACCGTTTGGCAAAAAAGGTGAGGTGCACTCTTGAGGGTTGTGACTTGGCTAATGGTTCCAGAACGGAGTGCGCATCTTGGTGATTGATGACTTTGACTTTCGGCATACTGTGAGTCCCATTCACTTTTAATCAAGATTTCCTCTGACAGCATTCGAGGGCAAGGGAATTTGTAGTCCTCGCAAACAAGGATGGCTTTATCGGATCCTGCGCTCCTCTTCCAACCAACCTCCATCAGGTGTAAAACCGACGACTCATCACGGACCTCGACACAAGCGCAGTGTGTCGGATCTGGCTCACAGCTTGGTGCATCATCGTCGGGAAACCCCAAAGATACTCGATCTACAGTCCATGGTGCGAATAAGCGGCAAGAGCGTGTTCTATCTCCCGGCTGAACACGCACCATCTGCTCTTATACTCCCCACCTGCCTCCGAGCTACCGCGCATCATATCGCCCAGTATGTCACCACTCGAGGGATCTTCCGTATACCAGGATCCATCAGAGTAGTCAATATGCTCTTCGATTACTATTGCTGCACCGAACATGGCCATGTCGACATCACGAGTACCGTTCGATGCGCAAACCTGCCGATGCACGTCCAGGCTTCTGTACACGATGTTGCCTCAACCTTCAAGCGCCTGCTTTCAGTGATACCTGGCGGAATACTGGGCTCCCTATCGCTCTTCGATGCTTTGGTTGCAGTTCACTCTCAACTCCAAGGCGACCCCGAATTCCCTCGTACTAAACAGACTAAGGTGCGAGCACGACTTATTGCCTTGGCTGTAGCGACTGTCAAGTCACAATTTCGCAGGGAACTTATCTGCGCCGTCTTTGGACTCCTCAGTCTGATTGGACGAGTGGCAGAAATCACCCCCAGAGAAGATGAAGAAGGACGACCGCTACCGACTGGAGACTTGATGGGTTACAACGCTCTGGGGATTGTGTTTGGGCCACTCCTTTTGGGTGACTTGCTGGGATTCTATTCCATGAAGCTAGCCACGCCGAAATCAGGGCTGTTGGTGCTGCCCTTGCGATCTCCAAAGTTGCGACAAGATCGACACAGAAGGAAGACGCTCGAGAATGAGATACCAGGCCCTCCCACCGTGGACAAGATTCTCATCGCCAACAGCATCACTGAAATGCTCATAGTCAACTGGAGGGACGTAGTGCGACAAATGAAATCCTTAGGAATGAATCGGCGCCATGAAACACGCCCTCTCAGCCCCCAAAACGACCCCAAAGAGAATATTAACTCCGATGACTTTGTTATCAAGAAGCCACAAGGTTGGGATCGGGAGTGGCGTGCTGGACAGAGGGAAGATGAGATTACCAGAGAAAGCAGCCCGGAGCCAGGGACACCTACATTGGGGATATCACGACAACGGTCGCGGAATCGAGGAAGCTCAACATCCAAAAAGCTTGGGATAAGACCCAGTATCGGTCTCCTGAGCCCAACTGTCGAGGAGAGTATCCCAAATGAGGAGAGTTTCCACGATGCTCGGAGCCAGATGCGATACAGCAACCCGAGCGAAAGGAGTAGCCAAATTCAAAGGCACATGCAGGACGCCGAGTCACTGAAGGGACCACACGATGAAGGATTGCCGGGAGATACTGACGACCTGCCAAAAGCTGAACACATACTCCACAGCAGGCTGATTGATTCTATTGCCCCGACCCCTACTCCAGTTGCAAGAACCAGAAATGCGATATATCGTGACAGTCCACGCGTCTCCCAAGAAGATGTTCCCCCTCGCACATCGTCGAAACAAGGGACGAGGACAACCCCTTTGCAGCGAGCGAGTATCGAAGACCCAGCGAGCCAGAACACATCGATAACACCAGCCAAAGAGGCCACATCCATTGGGCGCAAGGGTGCTATTCGAAAGAAACACGTAGGAAAAGATAAGCTCCAAAAGACACCTCATCCATCCATTGCCGTCAACTGGTTGGAGCCTGTGAACAGATCATCAGAGATTTCCACAGCAGACATGTCGGATTCTCAACCTACGCATCTAGAGTTTCTATCCGAGAAGGAAGCGCTAGAAGCAGCCCTCAAAGCTCATTTTGATGAGCTCAAAGAGTTGGATTCTTCGGATCAGTACAGAGACTCACTTGGCACCAATACTAAACAGAAGTCACATATACCCACTCACGACATCGAATCTGAATTACCGAGCCAGAGGCCTTTGGATGTCAGTGTAGAAGAGCCGACTCAGAATGGCGAATACATTATCAGTAGGAGCGCAGTGGAGCGCAAGAAAAGATCACCTACCCACGAGCTGTTAACGTCTAACTCTGCTTCTACAACACCAAGACAATTCTACGCGCCAATGAGGGTGCCTCCATGTGTTCCTGGAGAGAATGTTTCAATGGGATTGCCTTCTCCTAAAAGCCATGTTGGGACGTAGGAAGTCTCTTCTGGTACTTCAGGAGGGTTATCCAAAGTTGATGAACGAACCAGTTCTCGAACCGATCAGAGTCGGGGTATTGACACGCAAACATTTGAGGGTCTCGGTAGAAGTTTCCTGCATCAACAAGACGTTAAAAATCCCGAGCGGCTGCACTCTAGTCGAGTCATATCTCTACCTGTTGAAACACCAAAGGCAGAACCCCTGCGTGGCACATCTACCCCATGGTTCTCTATACCCAAGAGAAAGCCAAGAGCATTGACACGGCCGAGTCTGTCACCAACAAAGCCAGGAGGAGTCAAGGCCATGGCCGCCAAGTTTGAAACTGGTGAAAAGTCGACCGAAACATCTCCAACTCAACCAAGAAGTGCGAGCAGAACTCAAACCCTCATCTCGCACTTCTCGCAACCATCCCTGGTGAGAACTGTACACTCCACAAGATCAGTCTCGACTTTAGGGCGACACAGCCTACGGAAGGACTCAATCTCAAGTCAGAATCCATTGCATTCTCGCAACCTGTCAGCAGGGGCAAACTCTTTAGGCCGCGACGTTGCCGAACAAGACTTGCGAGCTTCTATTAGGGAAGAGGCAGCAATGAGAGCAGTTGAACTTCGATATGATGACAACGAGAGGAAACAGTTGCAAAGTTCCCAAGACCGTCCGCAAATGCTAGCCCAACGACAGACAATCCCCCCAAGAAAACCAGTCCCAGGAGAAAAAGGTGCCGAGGCGTCCCTGCAAAATCCTCTAAGCCTGGGAAAGATGATGCCTTATCCTGAACAGCCCCCGATTGCTCAACATCTCAACCTCGTGCGACCACCTTCCTCTACAGCGAACATGCAATATGAGGATCCCTTATCGATCCCTCACAGCATTCCAACCCCTATACCACGTCCAGGGAGCACAACCACTCTACATGCGCAGATACGAAGTCTCCAACGCCAATTGGACCTCAAGACAGAAGAAATGGTGCATTTGAGAAGGCAACTTGAGGTACAAGAAGATGCAGACGTGGGCACGTTGAGTCAACAACTACGAGAGGCGAAACGGGAGGCACGAACTTGGAGGGAAAGGGCCGAAAGTGCAGAGCGAAGGATCAAAGTATTCGAACGATTCACGGCACGCCTAAAGGGGATACGGGAGGCGACAGCGATTGCGGACCAGAACGATGTCAGTCAGGGGGACAAGCGCCAGGAAAACCGCAAGGGCCGTACAGAATCAGATGAGCATAAGGGAGACGCATTCTTGGAAAGCGCCGCGGGTTATGGGAGTGATAGTTCAGGGAGAACAGAAGATGCTGGAGTTGTCGCAGCTCGAATACGCCGATGCCTTCATGGCCTGACTGACGGCCCTCCGGACAGCTCCTCGCTAATAATCAGTCAAATCCAGGACACCGAAATTAACGACAGACGAGAGCGGAATATCAGTCAGAGCGCGGTCGAGATCTGGATGGCGGCGCAGGAGTTGCTGCATCTCGATGAGGCTCAGGGGCAAAGTAACGGAGACGAGAGTTAGTCCAGCAAGCTTCATTGGTTGAGAGGCGACGTGGCAAACAGTCATGTGTCCAGGGACCGACGGGGAGACGGTCTAGATGCGGTGCAAGAAGGGTCTGGATTATTGGGGACGAGGCCCTGGTGGCAAAGGGCAGTATTGTACCTTTTTTGATTATTCGATCAAGTTTAGAACGTGCAATCAATAGGTGGCAAGGGTGTTTGTGTATCAGAATATCAAGGGAGATTCTCCAAGCATGGAAATTGGAAGATTGTTAACAGTTTCATTATCGTGAAAGTCATACTAGGTACTTGACAATAGACGCGTGTTGTGAGAAGCCTTCCCGAAGGAGTTTTTGACCCGATATAGATCGATCGATCCCTTGGAGAATTCCCGGGGCCCAAAACTTGTGACAAGCAAATCCTTTTTGGGATATTCTGACATCTCGATGCCAATCTCATATGCCCTTTGAGGAATCACTGTGTCAAGCATCGGAGATTTCACATGCCCATTTGCCGATTTCATGCTGGACCCTCAATTTTTGTGACGGCTAAAAGTGCTGTGATTGGGTTTGAATGTCGATCCCGTCTTTAGCTCCAACTTTGCCCCTGGGCGCGGGGCCCTGTCGATGTCAAGGGGCACGAATGACGATGCGTACTGCAGAATGCTCTCAGGGCACAGGACTTCGTAGCCGATGCTGGGGAGTGACAAGAGATACATCCTGAGGTGAGAACATGCTATGGTCTCTCGTCAGTTGCTCGCTTAATTCGCCACCTTCCTGCATCGTCCCGGTTCATTGAAACATGAATGCGCCCGATGCCTTCGAGAACAGTATCAAAAAGAGCAGATTCTGAAGGGTCGTCCAATTTCGAGTTCCCGCTGATAGTCGGGGTGCCGGCGTTCATAGCGGGGATGCGGCGGCTTACCAACACGGGGTGGCGTTGTGAGGATGTCGAGAATGCGGGGGACATCGGCGGCCCGTGTGAGGGGCGGAACTCATCATCTCGGGGTTGTGTCATCGGAGGAGATGGGAGCAGACTTGGAGAAGACAACGATGGCGGAGAGTAAGTTAGGGGCGTGTAGGGCTGGGCAGAGGGTATGTATGGTTGTTGAGAGCTCTGCTGGTCATACGCTTGCTGTACGTTTGAACGACGTCTGTGATTGGACTGAAGGCTCACGGAAGAGGGCCGTGACCCTTCTGTCGAATAAGAGCAATATGGCGTATCGTTTTCCGGTGGTGAGGGGAGAAGTGTCCCAAAGGAAGGCGTTGGCGTCTGTGAAATGTGCGAAGGGCTGGGGGATCGAGATTGAATGTTACGACCTAGAATCATATCGGAGCTGGATGTGGTAAAAGACATTGCGGTGGTAGGCCTGCTTTGACCATGAGTTGATCGTGTATTTCGCTGCAATCTCTGTGCAGCGGCATATGTGTTGTGTAAGGGTCTTGAAGATCTGATAGTGGTAGTTGAGGCTGAGTCAGGGGTTGTTGCGTTTGATTTTCCATATGGGTCGTTGTAAGAAGCTTGTCGTTGATGATTAAGGGAAGTATCAGCGCCAGGCTTGACAGGCGAGGTCCAGACCATGGCCACACGTGGGGTGTAGGCCTGTGAGTACTGGGGAGGACCATGATCTGGTAGCCCAAGTCAATTGCCTGCAAAGATGGATTGATGCTTGTGTGTGGCTTGAACAACCGAGCTGTATAAGCCAAAATCTAACCCTGTTAGCTACGGATGCTTCCGAGATGGGAAAAGATGGCCAAATTTTGAATGTTAGGCGGTTCCACGGGATGGGAAGTATTGGGCATAGGGACAAGAGCTGTAGCGTGGTGTTGGGCTGAGATGTAATTGTGACGACAGAAAGACGAGCTTTTAGCACTTACCCACACCGTTCCCCAAATCCCGGGATGTCAAAACTTTGATCGACAGGTCCGGATTGACCTTTCCAATGACTTGCACGGCATTTCCATTTGAAAGATGCGCATCCTAAAGTGATTGATCATTAGCACAAGGTTGCAGTGAATATATTGATGTGGTGAGAATGACACCAGATTTGGTGATAAACTCACTCTGTTCAACAAGACAGTGACAGTGCCGTCAGAGTCTAGAGTAGCCTGATCACCTCGAAGCTGCGTAACTTTGCCCACGAGCATGACAACTCGACCAACGAAGTTGTCGAGATAGGCGGCTGTGATGCGCGGGGTTGAAAGCTGTTCAGCCATGGTTGTATTTGGTTTTCGCCTGCGATCTAGTCAAGGGAAAGTTGAAGTGAGTGTGACTCGAGAGTGAGTTGACAAGCGTACTTCCGACGCCTGCTCAACAAGCACAGAAGGGTTGCTGTGTGTGGAGTTGACAAAGGATCAAATGCACATGAAGCCGTTGGCGATAAAGCTGGCAGGAGGGGAAGTCGCGTTAGGCCTTGACGCGCAATCACGTGCACCCAATTCACGTGTGTTGGCACGTGAGGCGCGACTGCCGTTTCAACTGCATCTCGACGACTTGTATCAGCTTTCGTACCTATATCTCAACGACCAGAGCTCGAAGCATTAGACTGTCGAAAACTTGCGTTCAATCTAACAACTTCATCAATGCCCGACACCGTCCCAGCCAAGGAGGACCTTATCATTTCTGAAAAATGAACAACATGGGTTCGCCCCACCCAGTAACGATAGACCCTTCGGATCAACGTCCGACTCCTCCGATTGCCTCTACCATTCCCATGATAATTCCGCTAGCCAAGCCATGTCAGCCGCTTGACAACCAAGTTTCCCTGTTTTACTTGCAGACATTCTCTCAAGCATCCATAACTTTATTGCCCGCCCTGGCGCTGCTTCTCCAGGCAAACCCCGCATTGCTCAAAAACCCTTCCAACAGTGGCCGACACCGGGACAAAAGGTCCGGAAAGCACTGAAGTAAGCATTCAGCGACAGGCGAGCTCCTACGAATACCTAGATAGCAACTCGGCAACAGAATGAAGGGGGCGTGTGAATACAGTCGATCAGACCAAACCCCACCTCATAAACGAAGATGACTCCGGCATCATCTCCAGCAATGGCCAATCACTCTACAGATGAGAGGCTAAAGAGCTCAACTGTCAACGACGAGCAAAGACCTCGGTACTCATACCTTTCCAGGGGAAGTAAAATGGACCCTTAAGCAAAGCAACGCCGGCAGCAGCGGGCCAGCACGAATAGGATGGAAACCATCAGCTTACAATCCAACTTTAGTGGTTAGGCTTGAAGGACACGAAGCTATGGGCGATCGTTACTCGTTATAGAAGTACAAGATCCGGATTGGAGTTGACGATCATTGCAATATCTCTCTCAAAAACCCCACGAGACAACTTCTTGGCTAGCCTACCTACAATTACCTTTGCATGCAAGCATGTAAAAATATGGCCGACACTAGACATAACTCAGCTACAATATCGCTGGAAGGACCCTGCGTGCGTCACTGGACTGAACCCCTCAACGGTTCATATTTCGCGACTTACAGCTGTATGCCGAGGCGAGGCTCGTCATGATCTTCAAGGGCTGTCAAATCTGAGTGATAGGTTATAACTTGTTGACTTGACTGTGACATTGTAGACAGTCAGTCACTTTCCTCACTGGGATCTTAATTATACGTTCAACGGTGGACGGGACGGAAGAGTGTTGCAACACCTCCCTTGGCTAGCCTTGAGCACGGTACAATTCCAAGTTGGTGTGTACAGTCTGTCTTACACTGTTCCAAGTCGGCCCTTGGGGCAGCATGACTTGCGATTGGTTGCTCAATTCCAACGGAGGGGGGGTCCGTTGCTCTATGATTGGCCGGGTGGAGCTGAACGCATGTTTCCACCTTTTGGCAACACTATCACCGCAAGGGGCCACTTGAAAGTCAAGGCAAAGAAACGTTATGAATTTGTGACTGTGAAAGACACAATTTGGAGCTTTCCCGTCATTCGATGCCGGAGTCTTCATCATGCGGCAACCTGCCGTGTCTGGCTAATGACCCCGGAATGTTGGGACGGGATGACGTTTCCCTTGGACAAAGACCGTTACTGTATGTACATATGGCCGTCGTAACGTTGATACATGATGGAAATCGTTTGCGCGCTGCTTGCGATTCGCCAGCTTAAGCTCGGGAAAGCGGGGCATGAGATTCCCGGGACTTACAGTAAGTACCTACCTAGTAGTCTACATGTTACAGTCCGACTTCTACAGTTTATTTTACAGTCTGCAGTAAGACCCTTCTGTTACACCCTTGTCCCTCATGCCGACCTTTCCAGAATGACTCGGCCCTTGAATTGCGAATGGAAGCCACCGGGCGCGATCCGCCCATCAAGCTGGCCAATTCGCTGCACACCTTTTCTCTATTCTCACCCACCTTTCCTTACATATACTCCCCAAACCCCAGTTATTGGGTATGTAGAGAAACCAGCCATATCATACCGAAACAGTATCCCAGATCCACCGGTTCTCAAGACTGGGGAGCAAGTGACGCAAATAATTGTTGATTATTGACCACGGTCACATCAGTTGACTTGATATAATATCCGAATTCCTTCATCCAGAGTCAAGAACGCTGGTCCACCTACCAACCCACCAACGTCCGTTTCTATTCGAGACTCTGTCCAGCTTCAGTGTCTCGGCCTACATTTCGTAGAAGCAATTATCAACTTAACCCGAAAGGTCAACTTGCCCCAGCGTCTAGCATAGACGCGTAGGCCACACCGAACGAATCATTGCATTGGATTGAACCCAGCAGCACAAGCAACAAAGAGAGGCACAAGACGATTTGCCTCCATCGGACTATAGCCTTAGACCTGGGCCCGGGCGTTTTGCTACGTATACTGGTATTTAACCTTGGAAGCCTATATTCTACTATCGATCTGGTGGAAATTCCCATCCTATCCCATCCCATCCCATTGCATCCCATTGCATTGTAGGAAGCTCGGCTCCGTACAGCGCAGCATAACCGGATTGGTTTCTCCGTTCGGCACCTGCCCTGGTTCAACTGACCTTGCCTGGTCTGGCTTCTACACTTTTCCATTGCCCTTTCAAGACAGACACGGCGCAACTCAACTCAACCCAATCCAACCCTCCCTTTCGTTTATAACCTTTGACTTTTCGACAACGGGTTCCTGAGTATATTACCCAACTTCCTCAAGGGCAATCGCAGCGCAGCACCTCTGTCTCCTTCGCCACTGAAGGCCTCTTGATGTTCTAGGCTTCTAGATCCCCATCGCTTGTCCAATCCGGCTAAGCTCCCCCCCCTGCCCGCTCAAGGTCTCCGATCCCCAGTGTTGCACGCACAACTGCATCGCATCTGAGTTGTGCCCTCATATTCGAACTCGTTGGATTGACTCCATAGTCTGTTAGACTTGGGCCCGAGTAAACACGCTACAGGGTGTTCTTGGGGCCGCAGGCAGCCACCTAAGTGTGCCTTCCAGTGATTAACACCCCTAGGTAGTTCAAGATGAACGGACCAAACCAGAATTATGGTAGCCAAAGCCAAGAGTTTCCGGGCAACTACACGCTGGCTGCAGCTGATGATACCAACATTGACCCATTGCTGAACACCTGCACGCCGGCTGGCCCTGTGCTCCCAAACGTTAGCAATGCCATGGACAACCAGTTCCTCATGGGCTCTGCCATGTGGAACCCTACTTTCAACAACCCCGTCGGTTTCTACCCTCCCGGCGTCTCAGGCATGGCACCCACAACTTTGACCGGCAGCTCCAAACCACCCACCGAGACGCAATCATCACCCAGAACGTCTTCCAGCGAGCCTGCTTTTGAGGCATCTCGTACTTCGAGCAAATCTTCTATCCCGTCTGTCAATTCGGCCACGGTGGATACCGATACCAAGCCTCGGCGTAGCGGTAGGGGCATCAAGACACAACGTCAACAGTCATCGGCCGAGCCGGTTTCTAATCCGCCCCGTCGTCGAAAAGTTGCCAAGGAGCTGATTCTCAAGGAGGAGGAAGAGGAAGACGACATAGACGATATCGGATTGGATGAGGACGCCAAGCGTACCAAGTTCCTGAAGCGCAACAGGATCGCAGCGTCCAAGTGCCGGCAAAAGAAGAAGGAATGGGTCAGCAACCTCGAGGAGACACGATACGGCTTGGAACACGATAACTCGGCCCTTCACAAGCAATACAACGGCCTTATCGATGAGTTGAGCACCATCAAAAACCAACTCATGCAGCACGCTTCCTGCAACGACGCCAACATCAACCAGTGGCTTGACAACGAGGCCAAAAAGTTTGTTCAGCGCATAGCGACGCAAAACCAGGCGCCGGTTCAAACACAGCCACATCGTGATACTGGCGACTGCTATGATCACCATCGTCGTAGCTCAAGTGGTAGGCTCTCGACTCCTATCCTAACCAAGGTATGATAGCTAACTAGTCTCTAGTTGCGACATCTATACCACGATCGACGATAGAATCAGAGATCAGCTACGACCACTTGCCTGACAGCATTATAAACTCGAGGCCATGAGCATGGAACACGATAAGGTGGTGGACGAAGGCCGACATCTCGATGACGAATAAGAGAATTTCGTGTTGCGACATATCCGAGACGTTGTTGTTGCTACTCCACCACTTTCCACATGGATGCAGAGCACGACGGCCTTGTCGTTGTGGGCTTGATTTTCCTTTACCACTAACAGGGGGAAATATGAGTGCTTGCGGCCTGGAGTTGGAGCTAGGCAAACATCGTTCTGGATGGAACACAAATGATGGCGAATTGTAAAGTAAAGGGCAAGATGATCACAAGAGGAGGAAATACCCTGAAGACATGACATGAAACCCAGCCGATGGTTTCAACGAAGAATCACACTGGCCAGTTCCACAGCCAGTTCAGGTGTTTTGGCGTCTTAGCGACTAAACCGGAAGGAGTTTGAGAAGGCGAACAAAGGAGACTGGGAAAGGATATGTTTTATGATTTGACGTTTTCACGGATATGATTTGATGTGTGCTGGGTTTTCCCAACTGGGGATGTGCGATTTGCTCACTTGGGTGGTGAGTACATCCCGACTATCTGGGGCTTGGTCCTTGACCGTTACCCCGGAAAGAGCTTGATGAAGAGCTCAACAAAGCGTACGATGAACGGGGAAATAGGGCAAGGTGGCCATAACGTGTCGGTGCAGGGAGAAACTTGAACGGTTTCTTATTGGCGAGGGGTTGGAGATGTATGACGATTGTAAGAGAACTTAACAGAGAACAACAAAAGAAATTGTTCCAAACCCTGGAGTCCTGAGCGGTACAGCCTTGCCAGACTGTCTTGGGAGAAATCCAGATATCCTCGTGGCCGAAACAAGTTCATGATCGAGACCAGCACTGAACATCGAGAAGTTTGATCGTCACACGGACTATGATTTGTTGGGAAAGATCTCAAAAGGAATTCCACGTGTGGTTTGAGAATTTGGAATCAAGAACTGGCAAAGGTCGGGGCCTCGGGGTTATCAAAGGTTGAGTCGAGTGGCAATATCTATGTTTGCCACGATTTATCTCACAAGTGTGTGCCAATTCTGTTCGGACTTCTCAGCCAAAGAGGATATTGATCAACAAATCACTCTAGCACGTCTAGTTTTCTCCGTAGTTTATGCCAATGAGAAGAACGCTTATAGTCGTTGACATCGTGGCGAGTAATATTGCCACCCAGGGGATTATATACGTACTGTGAGGAGAGTTCAAGATGTTTAAACATCCGAGCGAATGAGAGCTTTTAATTAGTGTTTCACCAGAGGTACAGTAGGGTTAAAGAGAGGCGATCACTGGCGATCACTGGCCAGGATACAAGTGCGGCTGAACTCAATCTCGGGAATAACTGTGTATCAAGAGCTCGGGCGCATCACAACGTTCTCATCAGCTCAATCAAACCGTTTGACGGCAGGTTACTTGCAAATGGTTCAATCCTCTCGGTAGTTCTACATAGAGACCTCCATTTTCTAAATTTACAGTAATATGGTACACGCTCATCCGCCGCCATTTCTCTACCTTCTCTTGATCCATCCCCTTGAATTGGAGATGCCCCTGATGTTCTTGGTGTACTTCCAAAGGTGGCGGTACTTGGGTCCCTGTCGCTTGGCCTCCCATCCGCGAGGCTTGACCGGTGGCTTGAGGCTGTGGACGCGCGTGGGTCGGAACTCGACGTCGGAGCCGGGGATGTTGTGGCGCGCCATGACGGACGCAGTGTTTTCGTCCCAGACAGAACGGAACATGTTGAAGCCGAAGGGGGTTAGGTTGAACTTGTCGCGGAACGACTTGAGTGAGAAGCCGTCTCGTTGGGTGTACAGCTCCTTAAGCTTCGCAACGTCGATCTTCTCACCGGGCTTTTGCTCAAGTAAGTAAATGCCCAGGCGGTGGTAAGGTGCGCCCTTTTGTGAGAACGCGGGCAGCCAAGGCACGGCGAGCTGATCGTCGGCCTTTATCCTGCTCAGAGGCAGAGAAGTGTCGGTAGGGCCGAGGGGGATGTTGGCTGCGAGGTAGTGGCAGCGCTTTCCGAAGGTGTCGGTCTCTGGATTAGGCACATCAGAGTCTAGGACGACGACCGAGACGAAACGCTCGCCCTTGTCAAAGACTTGAACACGCAGTCGGGGAGTGTTTTCGCTGACGACAGTGTCGACGACTTGACCGGGAGAGATCTTGAGCTTGCGGAAGTACAGCTGGACGTCGGCAGTGGGCGCGAGCTTGGGGAGTACATCGGGGACGATGTTGAATTGCTTGATACGTTGGGTGATAAGACGGTGGTCGTAAGAGCGCCACTTGCGCTCGGCGTAGTGACGGTAAATAGGCTTGTTCATGTCGCCTGATTGTGTTAGCTGCGGCTCCAATTGGCAATCAGTGACGTATCATACCCGTTCCATCTTCAAAACGCTTCTTAACGACGGGATCGTTGGCATCAGCCAGGATCTTGAGCTTTTCCACATGTCTCCGCAAACTAGCCAGTCTGATATCCTTCATCTTCTGCCCGCCATGAACCTTTTCCGCCTCCGTACCCTCTAGCAAAGAAATCTTCCTGAGCTCCTTCGTAATCTGTGCCAACTTCTCCTCACGATCTGCAGACAAGATCTTGCGAGCCTCCTGGAATGCCTGGTATGGGAGATGCTCAAAAGGTAGATCGCCGGTCGTACGGATGGCGAGGCGGCGACGACGGGAACCAATTGGCATATTTCCGGCCTTCATGACCTGGGACTCGAATTCGGGAAGTACGGTATTAGGATCGAGGTCTGCTTCGCTGGCGGTAGGAGTCTGGACATCGGCTGCTGCTGTTCGGCGGATAGCAGCAGAGGTAAATGGGCGGACAACGCCGAGGCATTGCGGCCGCAGCTGCCGAGCAATCGGCCTCATCATGGCCTGGCAGCGCGACATGATGGGAGCGTCGTTGGAGGTTGAAGTGACGGTGATATAAAATCTCGATCTTTAGGATATCTTGAAAAAAGCTCTGGGGATGGTTTGCACACGATAGACCCACTAAAAATTCGGGGACCGGAGGACGGATGTTACCGATCCACTTTTTCCAGCATCACGGTTTTTGAGAACCTCAACACCAGCTCAGCTTCACCACGTTCCCTCTATCGATCTACCGAGACACCCTATATCGACGCGGCGATTAGGGTCATTTAAAATCATGGCTGGTAAAGGAATTGGCTGTTTGGCTGAGGCCATGGGCGCTCTGCGGGTGTCTGCCAAGGTACATTGAAGAATCTGCGGATGAATGGATTCAATGCTAATAATTGCGATTATAGCCCGCGACACTTAACAAGGCTTTTACAAGGTCAATGGCTACGCAGGTCTCTTCACAAGACGCTTCTCTTGAGACATCCAAACCTACCAACTCTCCCCAGGGCATCCTAGAAGGATACAAGCCCAGTACGTCTCCCCTACACCTCTACGCTACTCCTACTGACAATCATAGTCACAACCGTCCCTGTCACAATTCACGACTTTCCCTCCCTGGAACCCACCGCCCTCGAGCAATGGTCCGTCAACCACCTCTATCTCCCCCTCCGCCGCGATATCCTCCACGCTGCCGTCGTCTACGAGGGCGACAACACCCGCCAAGGTACCGCCTCAAGCAAGACCCGATACGACGTCCACGGTTCCCACCGCAAGATGCGTCCCCAGAAGGGTACTGGTCGTGCTCGTATGGGAACCAAGCAGAGTCCCGTATTGCGCGGTGGTGGAAAGACGTTTGGTCCTCACCCGCGAGACTTTGGCACCAATCTTAACCGTAAGGTCTACGACAAGGCTTGGCGCACCGCCCTGAGCTACCGATACCGCAAGGGCGATCTGATCGTTTGTGACGATGGCATGGATCTTGTGTTGCCGACGGATTACGAGCTCCTTGCTGGCAAGTACCTCAAGGATGGACTGAAGGAGGCATATCTTAAGCGATACATGACGGGCGTACTGGATACCCTCGGTCTGGGCCGTGCCAGCGGTCGAACTCTTTTCGTTACCGGCAACCGACGTGAGGCCCTCTTTGGCGCTATGGAGCAGCTCCCCTGGGAAGGTCGGGCATTGGACATTGAGGATGTGGATGTCAAGGACCTGTTGGAGACGGGCAAGCTGGTCCTAGAGCGGAGCGTACTCAAGGAGTTGATCCAACAGCACCAGAGTGACCTGGTGAGCAGAGTTGTTATGCAAGGTCTTGTCAAGGGCGGACCTGCGACAGGGACAACGGTGATTGGAGCTTGAGGCGTGAGCCGTGTAGACTAGACCTGTATTATTTTGTATACAAACAAGACGTAAACTGCACGTCTAAGATCATAATATGGATGTCGTGTTACTCGTGGGTATCGCATTTGACCTGGGATCATTGCCCACGTCTTGGTCTATGATTACTACATTATTGTACATGACTTCAGAGTACATAATATTACAATGCTCCGCCGACGAGCGAGACAATCCACATGGCAACCCTGACTTTAAGTCCGACTCTACGCTCGGTTCGAGCAAAGTCATCACGAGTCGCCTTTGTAGCATGCTCCTGTAGCCATAGCTGTTCCTCTGCCAACCTCGCCTTGAGTCCTTCATCACGAGTGACAATCAAGGCACCAGCTTCAAGATCATGGGAGTAGCTGCGCTTAGTATAGTTGGAACTTCCAATGATGCTCATGGCTGGGTTCTTGTCGCCTGGCATGGTTACCCACAGACCCTTGGCGTGATATGTCCATCCGCCTGGTTGGCCAACGACACCGTAACGCCACTCCTTTAGGGTGATGTCGTTGTCGCGGCCTTCGTGATGTACGCGGTGGACAAAGCGGCGAGCGAGAAGGGTATAGGCATCTGGTAGAAGGCCTGAGACACCCTTGGACTTGTAGAAGCCATTGGCTTCGGGGGAGGCAGTGATGACAGTGTTGGAAGAGGATGCAGTGCCGAGGAGGAGTTTTGTCAGAGAGGGCGCAGGATTGAAGTAACCTGCTGTAAATATCCACGAGGACTCGCGGTAGGCCGGCAAGGCGAGAGTCTTGAGAATATGTGTGATGATAGGGAGTTCAGTCGAAGTATCAGGCTTCATGACCTGCGACATCTGGCCGAGCATATATACTCGTGTGTCAGAAATATCCTGGGCAGGCTTGGAGCTAGGATGCAGGAGAGTCTGCAGCGTCGATGTCGTGCGCTTGATGAATGCTTGGGGCTTCTCTAAAGGTGAAGGGGCTGAGTTGCCCTCTGGCCATGAGAGTGTGAAACCTGCGGGCTCCTTTGAGGGCTGAACGAGGAAGCTGAAGGATGTTGCGCCTGAGTGGATGCTCCAGAAGTGATCAGTGACCTCCTTTGAGGAAAACAGATGGTAACGATCTTGACGGTTGGTGAAGTAGTCGGTAGAAAGGTTTGCGCTAAGAAGTCAGTATCTCACGTATAAGAGGGAACGTCTTAACATACCCAGACATGATAATCTCATCATCAACGCCGTACAGTTTCATGTGCTGGAGTCCCCAACCCTCATTGATCCTCCTAGGAATATACTGTTTCCTTAATCCCGTCAAGTTTGGCGTGTGATACATTCGAATCTCAACACGATCCGCTCCAAACTCCTCCACTAGCGGCGCCAACAACGATGCGCTCGATGGGTTGGGCGCCTCTCGAGTTCCTCGTAGCGCATCTGTGAGGATACTTAACTTCACATCTGGATTCTTCCTCAACGCCTCCTGCAGCGTCTCGATGAGCTCCTTCTCCGACTTTCCAATGTACAATGTCGACAAAAAGATTCGTCTCTTCGCTGTTCGTATCCGATCCTAAACCCCCATCAGTCCCATTCTGTACCTCGCGTCTGTCGGTAGTCGAACCTTTAACGTCTCGTAGAACTCGGCCGGTGTTCGAATGATTTGGATCTGCTCTCCTCTGATATCGAAACTTGGTGCAAGACGATCCAATTCAGTGACAAAAGGCGCCAGAGAACCAACACCGTTCATAGAACCTGACGCCGGCGTCGGAGTAGCACCTCCAGCTGGCATCGTGTATTGTCTGGTCTGGACTCTTGCGCTGGGAACTCTGGGCTTAAAACTCGCGGCACGAAGCCTCGTAGTGCAGCGCGCACAGCTCCGTGTGAGCATCGCTAGTCGTCAAAAGCTCAATTGAAGCTTGTTGTCTAATTAAAGATTGCTTGTTAATGGCTGAATTATTTCTGGATATTGAACTGCGAGGTACGTACCCATGCCGTCACAGAAACGGATTTACCGAGGTTATTCCGTTCCGGTCAATCTTCAAACCATCCCATCGTTGACGAGCATCAACATCTCCATCCCGCCATACGCCGAGGTCAATTGTCGCCCAACCGCCATCATGTCGACGATTTCGCGAACGCTGTCCAACCTGCGAAAGGTTGGAATCAAGGTGATTCATCTAATCGACCCATGAATGCGAGCCAATGCTGACTTGAGTAGGACTACTTTGTCCAGATGCTGGTATGTACCCGACGACCGAACGACTTTCGAATCTCTGGCTAACGACGCCTGTTTCTTACGTACAGTACATCGGTACGCTTCCCCAACTTGATTACGCCCCTTGGACCCCGACTAACCTTTACAGGTGACACCAAGCATGGTCGTCTTATCGGCACCGATCGCGCCGGCAACAAGTTCTTTGAGAACAACGAGGAACTCCCCCTCCGAACACGCTGGGTCGAGTACTCCAAGCACGACTACGATGCCGCTCACATCGAGCCCGGATGGCACGCCTGGATGAGCTACAGCGTCGATAAGCCCCCTACCGAGGATGCTCTGTTGAACCCCGGTGTCCGAGCCTTTGAGCCCTCTCGCGCCATTCCCAACTTTACCCAGTCCCGTGGTGCTTTCAAGACCTACAACACGTATGTCTCCGACCCAGAAATAGAGGGGAAATGCTAACTATTTGCAGTTCCAAGTCCAAGATCTCGGCGTGGGAGCCTGTGGCTGCGCCTCGGGCATGAGGATAAGATGAGCGGTTAAGTGTACATAACAAATTCGCGTAGACGGTTGCAGCATCAAGATAACCCAGAAAAGGGTATTGAATTCAAACGAAATCCTACAAGCCGCACGAGTGACCCTCGTGCAGCTGGTGAATGATAATGGTATAGGATCTAGAAACAAGTGCTCTATAGGCTACTCAATGATCCTTCTCTCCAAATACGAACTATATATGAAATCCTTCATGATTCTACGATGACTTGCTCTCAATTGCAGATTTGATAGCTGGAAAGGTTAGTTGAGGTCGAAATGGGAGATGAGGGGAGAGAATTACCTTCACATGTCACTCTAGCATCTCCAAACAACATTTTGGCGTTGGGCATGTAAAACATAGGGTTGGGAACATCAGCTGCTCTTGTTAGCGATGGTTACTCAAGAAGGGTATTACTCACCATAACCACTAGCCAAACTTCTCTTCATCACCACAACCTGCTTGGCCTTCCAGGCGTGCAGTACAGGCATGCCCTCAATAGAGCTGCCCTTTTCCATGGCAATGGGGTTCACAGTGTCGTTGGCACCAATAACAACAGCAAGGTCAGTCTCAGGGAAGTCGTCGTTGATCTCGTCCATTTCCAGGACAATATCGTACGGCACGCTAGCCTCAGCGAGGAGCACGTTACACTGGCCAGGCATACGGCCTGCAACAGGGTGGATGGCGAAGCGGACCTCGATGTTCTTGGATCGCAGAGTCTGGACGATGCTTGAGATGGCGTATTGAGCCTTAGCAACAGCCATACCGTAGCCAACAATGAGGATAACCTTTTCGGAGTTGAGCAGTGCATCGGCGAGGTCTTCTACCGTGGTCTTGGTCACTTCTCCTTGAGGTTTGTACTCTTGTACTGCGGTTGGCGTGCCCAATCCACCAAACAGCACGTTTGTTAGCGATCGGTTCATCGCCACGCACATGATGTACGAAAGAATGGAACCAGATACACCAATCAACGCTCCGACTGTGGTCAGAAGGGGGTTTTCAAGCATGAAGCCTTCAGCAACAAGGGCGAAACCACTGTATGCGTTCAAGACAGTGATGACGACGGCTATAATGTGGTAAGTACATGATTTAGAATGCTCTGATTTAACTTACGCATATCTGCACCTCCAATAGCAGAAGTGGTTGTATAACCCTTGATGAAACTCATTGTGGCATTCGCGGCGAGTGCTCCAGCTGCAATCAATGGACTTCCTGGTGCCATTGTAATGAAGGCCCCCATGGTAGCTGCGTTGGTCGCGAGCAATCCGGAATTGATGATATGGCGTCCGGGCAGAATCTTGGGCTTGGACGACATTCTTCCAGCGAGCTTGAGGAATGCAACGATGGAGCCGGTAAAAGTGATACCACCTAAGAAGTTAGCTTTGTAGGTATATAGGGTTACCAAACATACCAATCAAAACACCAAGGTAGGCCGTGACAAGATGAAGCGTAGAAGGGTCCATGACATCCGCCATGACACTACCAATGCTGGTCAAGACAGCAGCAAGACCGACAACGGAGTGAAGAGCTGCAACAGTCTGAGGGAGATCGGTAGGGGTGATTCGCTTGCCAATGAGCATACCTATACACTGTCAGTTTGAGTCTCAGCCATGGGAACAGTACATACCAGCAATGGTACCAAGAGCAGCGAGACCGCCAAACTGGGTGAGCACCTCAGGAGTAAACCCAACAGCAAGCAAGCTGGCCAAAACACCTGTACCAACACCGAGAATACCGATCATGTTGCCTATACGAGCAGTGGCCTGGGAAGCAAGACTGGAGACGGAACCAATGCAAAGAACAGAGCTGACGAGGTAACCGGCCTGGACAAGACCAGCAGCACCAGTTGAAGCGGCAGCCAAGAAACCACCACCACAAAGAGCAGCGGGAATAGCGTAGAGCCAGGGGTATTCCGGAGGATCAGTAGGTCCTGTTGTTGTTAGCTACACCCTCATATTTGCTTCAGAGAACTCACGCTTGAACATGTCCAGCATTCGCTTGGTAATGACAAAGCCACCACCGACGTTGACAAAAGCCAGCAAAACACTCAGTGCACCAAAAGCTTGAGGAACCGTTTCGGGCAAGAATCCACCACCGAGAATGAACAGACCACCAATACCAACCATTCCAGAAATGGCGTTGGTGACACTCATCAGAGGCGAGTGAAGCGCAGGAGCAACACCCCAAACAGCACGGTATCCGATAAGACTAGCCAGAGCGAAAGTAAAGGCATTAGACATGAGGAGAGGACTGGTCCACTTTCCGAGAGCAAGAATACTGCCCATACCGGCGGTAACACCAGCGACTTCACGGGTCTTCTTTTGCCAGGGAGTCAGAGCTACAGGCTCAGGAGTTGCTTCGGTGGGCTCGGTCTTCACGGGCGGGGGAGGAGGTGCAGCTCGAGGAGCAGGTGGGATAATATCTCCGTCTTGAGTCACAATGGCGCCTCGTACGACTTCATCCTTGAGGTCAATGCCAAAAGCGTTGGTTTCAGGGGTCATGGAAAGCAGGAACTTGGTGATGTTGTTGGAGTAGAGCGTCGAGGACTGGGTAGGCAAGCGAGAGGGCAGATCAGTGTATCCTATTCATGTTAGTAAGGCTCCCCATTTATGAAAAAGAGTACACACCGATAACCTTAACATCGTTGTAGATGGCCAATTCGCCCTTCTTGGTAGCTTCACAGTTTCCTCCGGCTTCAGCAGCCAGATCGACAATAACACTACCAGGCTTCATGACATCGAGAATATCGTTCTTGAGGAGTTTCGGGGCAGGCTTTCCAGGGATCAATGCAGTGGTGATGATAATGTCGACTTCCTTGGCTTGGTCTTTGAACAGCTTCATTTCGGCTTCGATAAATTCTTTACTCATTTCCTTGGCATAGCCACCAGCGCCAGATCCATCTTCTTGGAGCTCAACTTCAATGAACTCGGCTCCAAGGGACTGAACCTGCTCGCGTGCAGCTGGTCGAGTGTCAAAGCCACGAACAATGGCTCCCATACGACGAGCAGTAGCAATAGCACTCAAACCAGCAACACCGGCACCAATAACCAAAACCTTGCAGGGAGGAATCTTGCCAGCAGCTGTGACTTGACCAGTGAGGAATCTACCGAATACATTGGACGCTTCGAGGACAGCCTTGTAGCCGGCAATGTTGGCCATGCTGCTAAGGGCATCAAAGACTTGAGCTCGAGAGATACGGGGAATCATGTCCATGGCGAAACTAGTAGCCTTTCTAGCGGCAATCTTGTCGACGAGTTCCTTGTTCTGGGCAGGTTGTAGCAGAGAGATGATAGTCTGGCCTTCTTTCATAGAATCGACCTCTTCAAGACCAGGACCACGAACTTTGAGAACAATGTTGGAGTTAGACCAGATTTCCTTGGGACCAGTAACAAGAGTTGCGCCGGCCTTTTCATAGGCAGCATCGAGAAAATCAGCAGAGGTGCCAGCACCACGCTCAACGAGGACCTGCTTGTAGCCTTTTTTCTTGAGGAGAGCTACATTGGCGGGCGTCAGAGCCACACGACGCTCCCCAGGAAAGATCTCGGAAGGGACGCCGACAACAAGATTGTCATAGGGAGTCGTCTTGGGAAGGACTACGGTGGAATAAGTGCGAGGCGACGGGGACGTAGAAGCATGACTGATCAAGGCGAGAGGCTTCGAAACATCTGGAACAAGAGCGCGCTGACGAGACGAAGCTGTAAAAGTGCTATGCCATTGCTTGCGACGTGACAGAAGAGCATCTGAGGAGCTCTAGTTAGCTCGGAAGAGCTCCGACAGCAGATGCAAGCTTACCTTGGACTTTGTAGCCCTTCAATTGCTTGTGTATAAAGAAAGACGACGCGCACAGCTCAGAAGCTGATGCTGGAGCCGCGGCCGAGGCCAACGGACGAAGCATGTTGGACGCCATGATGCTACAGAATCATGGACGCGAGAGCGAGACCGGAGAGATGGCACGATGAGTGGATACCTTAGGTAGCTCTCCTCAAGTGCTCATTACGAGTCTCGCGTGTCCAAGCATACAACAAAACAAAACAGAAAAATTCAAGAAATTCCTGAGTAGAGGGAATAAAAAAAAAGACAAAACAAACAGTTCAAGGGTCAATCGAGAGGGGCTGCCTCGTTCTCCGTGTCATGTGTTTTCTCCCCTCCATTCCTCCAACTCCCCTGCTCAGAGTCACCCAACTGGAAGCTTGGCCCTAGCTCTTCTCCCGGGGTTCCATTAGCCGCCCCGGGACGTGGGGCTTAGCCCGCTAATGCCGCTAAAACCTGGGGGAGGGGCCGTTGCTGCGGAGAAGCCTTGCAGGGGACTTGTCGAATCACTACATGTGCTCGTCATGAGCGTCAGCGGGAGCTTCGGGGGAATTGAGAGGGCGAGATGTGAGAGAGCCAGTCAGACGAGTTTATGGACCTGCCTGATAAAGCCTTGCCGAGACCCTTGGCTCTAAATAAGCCCGTTTCCCCTCTTCGGACCTTGAAATCCGGCATGAGACGGATTGAGATGAGCCGAGATCATGATGTATGATGTATTCGACGTGGGGTAATTAGAAATACTCTCGAACCATTTCTATCCTGGTGGCATAGTTAACTCAACCTGGGCCAAACTGTCGTCGATGATAACACTGCAGGCGGTTGGGAAACTCGTTGATGTTCGATTCGAGTGCCACTTGGTTGCACCTACAGTTTTCCTATAAAGTCCCGACATGTTTGCCGTCGAGTTTCGTGCTACTACAGTTGCGATGGTTTACTGGGGCTGAAAGGAGTGGTCACCATCGTCAGGGTGCCAGGGTGCACCCTTCAAAATGTCCATGACCTGTCGAAGACCAGCCCGTCTATGGCCCATTACTCCTACATAGCTACAGATGAATCCTACTAAGACATTCTGATCAGCACGTGACAAAGCTTTTGCTTCATCGAAATAGTTACTTTAAGCAGTATCAGTCATGTTGGAAACCTGAAGTGCGCTGCCGATCCCTGGCCTGATTACATGGATTATTGTTAGCATGGCAATCTTTCCTACTTCTCACGGCGCCTAAGAGTTGAAATGAGCAGCATAGTGTAGGGAGACATCCTCTCGAATTGCATGCCGTTTTCACAGAATTCCATCAATTCCCAGTGCAAGGGCCAAGTCCTGGATCATGTCGCACAAGAAAGGGATTGAGGCCGCGACAACCTTGAAAGACTGGGAATATGCTCTTCACTCGCAACATTGAACTATATTATCGCCATTTGGGCTTGTAGTTCTAATAAGAGAAGTTTCTCTCAATCCGGGTAGTGTTGTGTCATCTTGTTCTTCCGAGCTGAACATGTACCGCCTCTTCTTAGATCACCGTTCAAAAGGGAACGAATAGGAGTATCCAGAGGACCTCACCTCACAATGTACATTTCCACGATCACATAAGATAGCAGGGGAAAGGAAAGACAATGTCATTGACTTAGCAACACCCAGTGCTTCCGGGCCCGATGCAATCGAAACAAAGCTCAAGATAATCCCACTATTGAATGATCCTTTGTTTATGAAAGTCCCTTTGAGTTCAGGACAATCTCTGGAGCATAAACTCTCCAAAGCGCCTTTACTTACTCACAAACCAACAGGTCCAAAGCAAACTCGCCCTCAGCTTTCGGGCCATCCTCCAGCTTCCACCATGCCAATTTCCCCTAGTCTAACTAGAAACCTTCTACATCCACCCAATGATTATCTTCATGGGTCCATATACCTGCCAGAGATCGGAACACGGTATCTAGGATCCTATATCGCACATCATAGCTCTCTTCGTATAGAGAATTGTCTCTGCCACAATCCTTGTGGAAGCGAAGGTGAAGTGTATTGAGGCTCTCGAAGCAGGAGAGAAAAGGGAGGGCATCGAAAAAGTCATTGGGAAGCTCCCATTTCCTACGGAGTCGATATTCGAATTCGGGCCCAACCCAAGCATCGATAGTGGTTTCTTGAACGAAGTGGCATAATTCTCGTGACTCTGCAACATCCATGAACTGCCGCTGGCGATCATCATAGGCAACTAGGCGCAGACTGCGGAACGCCAAAGGTACAGCACATAAGGCCAATTTGTGGTTTACGCTTCTCAGGCTGAGCAGAGCGAATTTGGGTAGATATGAGATTGTGACACAGTGTCTCAGGGGGTAGGGCGATGAGGCTGGGTGGAACTTTGGTGTTTAAGCCAGACATTGCTAGTTGATGGTTCTGAACAGTAGGGAAGTCGGCGAGAAAACGAAGTATAGGAAAGGCAGGTATAAAAATGTTAAGAGACGATGCTTTTCTACAACTCATGTTCCTGCCCGACCCGTCCAGGTTCTAGTATGGGCTCAAAACGTTGTCTGTTGGTTGTTAGCTCCGGTCCTGTAGTTCTTTTTAAGTGTTTCAACTTGATGTCGTTCAGTGCACGGTGAAATTGACGTGCATAACCCATCCCTGCCGAGAATCTCCAGGGCTGAAGTGTCTAAGGTGATAAGTACCGATGACGAACTAGCCCTTAGGAGCTGATCTCTCTTTTCGCCAATGATAAAGCGGTCCTTGATAGCCTTGGGTCCGGGAAGGTATACGCTCAAGTAATCGACTATAGCAGCTACAACCTGTAGCTCCTGAGTAGCTGTACTGTTAGCAGCGGCCTACATACTAAGATCCCAAGCCCGAGTCCTGAAAGGAGCATATTTTGAGCTTAGTGAGTAATGAAAGCCCAAGTTACTTGAGCAATTCTTCATTCCAGGCACCTATACTGTATCAACAGGTACCTAGGGTCCTGACTATCCTGGTGGACCCAAGGGAGTTGGACGCCAACACGATAAGTACTGAACCAACTGGCCATCCTGGTGATTTCTTTTTGTAGTCAGTTGAACAGCGGCCCAAATAAGGAATTAACTTGTTTGCTTCAAGTGATTAAAAAAATAGAAACGATTAAATGCCAGGAATATCAAGAGTATCATGTTTAGTGCAAGGACGTTAGATTAAAAGAAGAATAGTTCCCCTTCGAGCCTAACGTTGGTGCACATGGTGTGGATCTCTCACCACCATTGGATCGTAATCACGAGCACCATCTTCAGCTTCACCACATGACACCCGCTCCGAGTCTCAAAATCATTCTTCTTTCACAATGAAGATCTAACACCTCAGTTTTTACCTTCCCCTCTCCAACACCGATAAAACTCAAATACCCGGTATTAAATACAGCATACCATCATGCCGCCCTCAACGCGCTGGAAGGCCCCTATCCATCACTTCTCATACCGCTCCCTCGTAATCCCTCCCATCCTCCTCGCAGCAGCCACAATCGTCGTTCTCTTTATTCACTCCGACGTCAACGCCGCGCTTCTCTGGTCGCAATGTCACTCTCACGCCCGTATCCCAGCCATCAGTCGCATTCCTGGCATCGGAACGCCGCTATGCTACATCGTTAGCTTCTTCCGCGCCGCGCTGCATTCATTGCGCAGCACAGCTGTCATGGCTGTTGTGATAGCTTTCGTCGGCGGACTTTTGACAGTGAGCACCGTTGAAGCAGCGCGTATTTGTAACGCGCCAAATGTGCTTATTGCGTATCCTACGGGACCGTGGTTAATCTTTGATCTTGTTGGCGGTGCTGTTGTCTGGGAGCTTGTTATTATTCCCGCGTTTCTTCACCGCGCGAGAAGTGTGTTGAATGCAAAGAAGAGAGATGATGGAAATGGCGAGGTGAGGTCAATTTTCACGAGCCGTCATCTTCCTGATAGCGAGCTCGTGGCTATCCCCATCAGTGTAGCCGTTGGCTACTTCGTGCCGTCTATCCTGATGCTGTTCTACACAACACCAGCGACGATTGGAATCTGGCTCTTCTTTCCCGTTTACGTGACAATCATTCGTCAAATCACACGCAAGATTGTTATTTCCATCAGGAGAGCCGACCCTACGACTGTCCACCTCGCATCAAACCGTCGATCTCTCGTATTGGTCTACCTGCTTCCCATCATTTGCTCAATTCTGGCCCACATTTTCTTCATTTGGAGCCTTACCCAGCCCGATGACCGTAAGGAAATGACGAGATCGATTATTGTCTTTATTGAAGTCGACACTCAGTTCATCTTCTGGACTGTTCTGTACTGGATGTTGGTCGAGGTTGGGTGGAGAGTTCCTTTCACCACGGCTGTCACAACTCTTGTGGTTGGACCTGGTGCGGGAACTTGTGTCGGTTGGATGTATCGAGAGAAGCTCATTCATCATGACAGTGAAGATGAGGGAGAGGACGAGAGTGCTGCTCAGCCAGCCGATGAGGAAACGCCTTTGTTACAATGAACTTTGATACCCTGATATTCCACGTTTTTATATAGTTCATCTCTAATATGCAACCCGTAGACTGATGCACTTCATAATTGGTTCAATACAAATCAAGTATTCTTTTACAAGTCTTGTATAGCAGAGACACCCGTCACGCTTTGTACAGGTCCAGACCTCTTCCCTAAATGGTACAAATATGATACAGATTATTCCACTCACCACACAATCATTCCTCCAGCCTGGCCAATATCCGCTCCCTGATCACCTGTGATGATACCACGGCTCCGTGCTGCAGAGTGATGGCTCCGATGATGGCCAGGACCGCACCGTTGAGCACGATATCAACACCCGATTTCTTGAGATCTCGCACCTGTTGCATGTTAGTCAAGTATTACCACAGGGAATGTGTATAATGTACCATTCGAGGCTTCCACCGCACAACGTCAACCAAACCCACTTCGGCAGCCAAGCCAGATAGGCTTTCCCTTCCGGCAATATCCCTGGGTCCCGTTGTGTTCAGGTTGTCTAGCGACCGCAACTGGGGGTGCTCAAATGGTTGGCGCTCAAACTCGTCGGTAATTGTCGATCCGGGAATAGGGTCCTTGGCGACAATTGACTTTGTCGTCTCCATAATGAGGGCCATTCGGCCTACGAGAGGTCAGCATTCCATTAACTCCCTCAATTGCTCAAGTGTAGCCTACCCATAAGCGCCAATCGGTCGTTGAATCCTCTCCTTCCTTGATCGAAACTCTTATGTGTGACAGCCAGCCACTTAAGCTCCTCTGGCAGAAGCTTGCTGCCACCTTGTCCCAGTAGACGATCGTAAACCTCATCCAGCCTCCGGGGATCGTTGTTGACGGTCCAGACCTTGTTCTGGGGGTTCTTTGCAAAGTCGAGCTGGAGCGGTGCCTTCATGGCGGCGGGAGTTTGACTCCATCGTGGCAGGGGAGCACCAGAGGTAGAAGCGTTGTTCGTCTTGAAGGATTCGGGAGTCGAGTCGGTGGCGTATGTGCGCGCGCAGGGCATGAGGGTGCGGGCGACGGATTGTCTGCTCCGCAAGAGGCCGGAGCGGCAGGGTTGGAGGGCCATGGCGAGGTGAGAGAAAGGGTCGGATTGGACTAATGGGGTTCTTCTGCAATCCAATGCACAACGGCGATGGGGCTAAGGATGTGAAGCTTGGTCGCGAACATTTTCTGAAGGTCACGTGTTGAGACCGCCGAGATTCCGCTTTGGCGACCCCACTCCGGCTTGAAATTCCGCTGGACCCGGTAATCGGTGATAGAGGTACAGCTTTTCTATATCATAATTCTTATTACAACTGAATACAATCTTGGAAAGTTACATAATCTCATAGCCTGAAGTTTTAGAGAATTTTGAGTTATACATTATGAAATTATTGTTTTCTGATGACAGCCCGATTAATGATAGTAATTGAATATTTGGCCAGGGGAGTCTGCCTCCCTAGCTTATAACAATATTCTTCAACACCAAATTTGGGTTGAGATGGTTACATTTTTAGCTTCACTTTTTGTATCTACTCGTTGGAATGCGACAATGACTGTGGGGGTATGATGCACTACTTGTAATTCACCTTGAAAGCCTTGACTCTCGTTCTGTTTTCGAAATGCTTCATCGCGACTTCCACCATTATAACATTGGATGCGATTGGATCCTTCCAATTCCCCCCATCTTTCGCTAATTATCCAGGCAGATGTTGCCTTTCATGTAGCTATTGAGCATTTCCTCGTCATCTTACCACTGACATCAACACTTTCCATCACCACATTGATACGTGTTTACACAAATCATCACAACGATCATCGTCACCACCATGAGCTCAGACAGTTCAGCCCGTATCGCCGTCGAATTTGAGAACCGCCTTGCGGATGCCCACAACTCCTCGCAGGTCAAGGATATTGTCAATTCTTCGATGGAAATGCGCGATCATTACCAAACAAACGAGGCTTCTATCATCCAGCATTACCTGACTCGATGTCTTGGCTCAGAAGGTCTCCATGATCTCGTTGCTTGTACCTACCTGTCCCAAATACTGCGCCCGGTAAAAACTCGCAAGGTTTTCGTACCGCAAAATTCCATCGAGCTCGAGCAGAACATTATGAGCTGGAGACGGAAGGAACTGCTATCACCATATTTCAATAACATGCCTCCTGATACAACAGTGGTAGGAATGTTCTTCATCTTTCTCAATGTCAGTCATATCATCGATCGACTGCTAGCCGCCATCACCTTGCCTTTGAACTCAGCAACATCCAGGTTGAAGAGGAAGCCGCACTTCTCGAGGGTTGTGGGATGATGAAAGACATGCGATTATGAGCAGAGAGTGGCACTGAAGTAGAACTCCATGCTTGCCACTCCCTCTGATAGAAGCTTGAGGTTGTAATTGGAACCCTCGTCAAGTTTCTCTGGCAAGTGTCGGCCGAGAGCCTTGGCCAGGATAGAGATCATACAGCTTGGCTCGATCCTCCCAGAAGGCGCCGCTTTCCCTTCGGTCGGGCAGTACATTTGCATCGTGGTGTATCTCCAGTTAGGATACTTGTGGGATCCAACATGGCTATGAAAGGAGAAGTGATGTTCTAACCTCATTGTCAGTATTATATCTTTAGAGCTGGGGGGTGCCCGCCGTCTTACCGCGTAAGTAACGGTCCATAGATGCTTGGGCTTCCCATAAACGAGAATTCCATACGATATTCTCGCTCCATTTGGAGAAGAAACTCTCATCTATGATCTCCCAGGCCCACCGCCTGAACATCAGCGCAGATATGCCGTGCAGCTCAAGCTCTTTGGCATCGGGTTCTCAGCCGAGGAACTTTTGCGGAGTGGTTTCATTAAGGCTATCCCAGGGGACATCCTGGAAGCATTCGTGGTCTACAAAGGCCTGGATGGTTCCGGCCATGGCGAGGTTCCAAAACTTATCTATAAGGTAATCATGGTCTTCGAGACATAAATCCTCGTGTAAAATGGCTCTTCCTGCCTGTGCTAGTTCCCATTCCTCATCGGGTACCTTCTTGTGCTGGGTTATCCACTACTCAACCTTATGTATTGTCATGCCAGTTGTTCTAGTGGCCGGATGGACGCTTGGGGTAATTGTCTGCGTACTTTGGCTTTCGCGTGCTTCAGCAGTATAAAAGTTCGAGTTTATCGCATTTTCATCAGTGATAGGATTCTGTTTTGCCATTTCGCTTGGTCGCGGGTATGTTTCTTTGGGGGGGGGAAGCCTTCTGGCGGGTTTTTTGAGTTTTTGACTTGGTGTCTCTGTGAGAATCTTTCTCGAGCTTGTTGCGAGCTTGTAGTCGCTTAGACCTTCGAGGACTGGGCATATCAAGGGGCTAAAAGGAGTTCCCATGGTTCGAAAGGATGTAGTGTATGAACTTGTAGTAAATATGAGTCTCAAAGAAAGGGGATCATTCCAAGTTATGCATGCAACCTTGGCTTGGCTTACGGGCCATCTGCATAGACAATTTTGCACCCGTCACTAGTCAATACACAGTAAAGACCGGAAAGGCGAGCTGAGTATGGTAGATATCTTGTGACAAAGAAACCAAGCAGGAAACTCAAGCTTGGCGTTGAGCGAACAACGCGTCCTGTTAGCGTACAAGGGGCATGGATTCACGGTCCCTGTTTCACTTCAAAGTACTTATACTAAAGAAAAGAGACTGCCAAGAATGTGGGTTTCCTATTTGACATCCTGACAAGTTCAAAATAGAAAGTGACGTGATCTTGAACGCTGGTTCCCGTCGGGACATAGACAAACAAACAAGTTAAAGAAACGCCACACTAATCCGCATGGGCCAACGACTTATCAGTTTTGATACAGATTGTTGTTTAGGTGGTAAGTGTGTCCTCCTTTATCACTCTTATCCACCCATCGTCAAGCTATAACATGTACCTTTCCGCGAGCGGCACTTAAACAAAATCCTTTCACCCCTTTTGGAGAGATCATTTACCGTAACTATTTGTTTCATACTAGGAATCCTACATGACTTCTCACTATGAGTCTACCTGTGTCGTATTATGACAAAGACGATAATCACTTTGCCAGTGCCTTCAGGATCTGGTCAGCCCCAAGTGACCGGTCATGCTTTTTCTTGCTTGCTTCATCTGGCAAACAATAGTATTACACATTATCTATCGGATAACAACCTGTAACGTTATATTTTATATACAAATATTTGATACACTCACTCCTCTCGAGAAGGGTACTGTATGGCCATGTCGGAATGAAGGTCCCAACTAAGCGTCCAGCTTGTAAATACAACTCGATGAGCGATTCAAGGACATCTGGCTCGAGTGGTTCAAACTCTCTCTCCTTCACAGGGATGAAATGCCTCATAATGTCCTCGATTTGCCCAAGCTCATCAGAACTTCTGCAGACCGAGAGTCTCTCAAACTCTCGACAGTAACGGTCACGGTCGATTATCTAAACAACATTTGGAAGCAATTCTACGAAAGGCTCCCCAAGATGTTGCCTAAGTCTGTGATCCAGATCACCGTGACAGTACCAGCTATTTGGCCTATGTATGCTCGCCAGAAGATGCTGGAGGCTATCCACCAAGCGGGGATTATTGGTGCCAATGTTCAACTAACTCCTAAGTTTCTCTCGAAACCCAAAGCTACAGCCATTGCCTTTCTCCCAGAGGGATGCGATGTGAACAAATCACAAGGGGTAAGACTGTTCCATTGCTCCCTCTTATCTCAGATGGCTGACTAGTCTCTGGATGGACCGCGGTGGCTCGTGGAGCTGTCTTCCATGTAATCCAGGCACATCATCAATCACTTGAACAGTCGGTACAAGTCTCGTCCCGTGTTGCGCGTGCCAGCTATGGTGTTTATTCTGGCCCTGAGAAGTCGGTGATTTGGCTTGTTAACAAGGTTCGACCATGGCTTTTCCAATGGGTATCCAAAGAGTATCTCACTGACTTTTCCTCCTGGTGGACTGGAAATCAACTTCAACTGGGAAGCGAGATGGGTTTTTCGTTCGTCTACGGCGGTGTTCAGCAGTGCCAGGTAAGCGTGGAGTGCAGCGCTGCGAGGTTTGAAGCAGTATGGACAGAGTTGGTGTTCTGTGAGTGCGACGACTCATCACCACTACCACTAGACGGACCAGGAATAACGATCCTTTTTGGAATCTGGGTATTCTCAATCTATTTATTTATTATCAGGTGTTAAGATCAGGGGAAAGTCGACGTGAGTTGATTAGGGTTGGCGTTACCATATAGTCAATGCAGATGCCACGTCTCTTTCCAACCCAGCATGGCTGATTATCTAATGAGACTGTACCAGAGGCTGACGGACTTCGAAGTCTTCCCAGTCATTCGTCTTTTTCCCATCGTCGTGAGATACGTGGCCGATGTCATCGATTGCGTCAAACGTCTGTTAAGCCCTTCGGGCACACGTTTTAACAATTTACAATTCGCTTTAAATGCCCGAAAATTAATCGGTCGAGAGAACAAGTAGGCGTAAGATATGTATGTCCTCGAACCGATCAGTGTCGAGGCAGAGATAGCAGCTATTCAGGATGGTGAGGCTGATGGCCACTATTCAACTTTTACAAACACAAGTTCCACATTATCGCTCCACGAGAGAGAAAGTAAGAAATGCTATTTGAGGAAAATAAGAAAATGCAAGTGTTCGCTTCAGTCTAAAATATGCTTTAGTTATTATAGTAACTCATCTTAAAGTTAGGTACTGTCCTGGGTATTTCGTTGCTTTGGCGTCTTCAGCCTCCTCAGGTGTGGCGCTTACCCCAGGTTAAGCCACACTTGAAACCCAAAGGCGCGCCTCCATCTCAGCCTCGCAGCTTCACGCATGCATCAACGCAATTATCAGCATATACTTTTTTCTCCTACCACGAAACCAAAACAACTTCCTATCTACTCTGCGTCTTACTGATCACACCTCAAGCTCGAAGCGCCGACTTGCGCTTCACCATCACCACCATGGCAGCCGAAACTCCCAAGCTTCTCTGGAACCCCGATAATGTTAAGGATGTCGCAGAGTCGGTCGGAATCAGCTCCCTCAACGAAGAGGCTCTCAAGTGCCTAACCCAGGACGTCGAGTACCGAGTCGGTCAGGTCATCGTTGAGTCTCTACGCTTCATGCGCGCCGCCCGTCGAACAACCCTTACCGTCAACGATATCTCTCTCGCCCTCAAAGCGCTCGACGTTGAGCCCCTCTACGGCTACGATTCCACGCGTCCGCTACGATACGGCGAGGCTAGTCTTGGACCTGGCCAACCGCTGTTCTATATTGAGGATGAGGAAGTCGATTTCGAAAAGCTTATCAATGCGCCTCTGCCCAAGGTGCCGCGCGACATGGGTTTTACTGGTACGATCTCTCCATCTATTGATCCATGATTATTGCTAACTGCTTTTCCAGCACACTGGCTCGCTATCGAAGGTGTCCAGCCCTCTATCCCTCAAAACCCTACAACTTCCGAATCTCGATCACAGGAACTCCTCCCCAAGGGACCTGGTGCCAATCCTGCCCTGTCTGCTCTGGCAGGCAACGACAATGTCTCCATGAAGCCTTCTGTTAAGCACATTGTGAGCAAGGAGCTCATACTTTACTTTGATAAGATCCAGGCTGCTGTTCTCGACGATAATCCTGATGAAGAAGTGGTGCGCCTTCGACAAGCTGCCCTTGGTTCCGTGAGGGACGACCCTGGTCTGCACCAGCTCATCCCATACTTTATCACTTTTATCATGGATCGGGTGACGCACCATCTCGACGATACTTTCACCCTCAAGCAGATGATGGAATTGACCAATGCTCTTATTGAGAACAAGAGTCTCTTCTTGGACCCCTACGCCAGCCCGCTCTCGGCACCCGCCCTTACCTGTCTAATGGCTAGGAAGCTGGGTACTGATGAGGGCACCGACGCTTTGAAGGAGCAATACGACCTACGGCAACTGGCCGCATCACTTGTTGGACAAATTGCGCGCAAATACTCCGCCTCAAACACCCTTCTTCGACCCAAGCTCACACGAACATGTCTCAAATATTTCCTCGACCCTACCAAACCCCCTGCCGTTCTTTATGGAGCTATTCACGGCTTGCTCGAGGCAGGCGGTCCAGAGGCCATTCGAGTGTTGGTTTTACGTAATTTGAAGACCTTTGATTCAGGAATTCTACAGCCCCTCAAGGAGAAGGCGGAGGGTACAATGGACTACGAAATGCTGGTCCAAGGCATCGTACAGGCTGTGGCTTCACTGGCAGACCACATCGAGTCAGACGCCAACGGAGTGAACGGGACATCCAGTGCGGAATCGGAGTTGTCTGAGCTGAAGGAGTTTATCGGACATATCGTGGGAGAAAAGATTGCCTCCTCCGGTAATCGGAGGTTGATCCGGACAATCCTGGATGCCAGATTCTTGGAGTAGGCAATTCACGAGTTGTGATCATGGCAGGCGAACGGCGTTTAGGTTGCGGGATACCTCACCAAAACAAATTGGTTAGAAATAGGCTCAAGCATTTCAAGGCGCTTGTGTACAGATAATAAAATTGTTTGCTCAAAGTCAGGAATGCCTTCCCAGGCTAAATACTCGTACACGAGTCTCTCGTCCCTTTCCCATACTCCTTTCACCCGTATCCCTTGCAACTTGGTGTATCATCCACTGCGTATATGTTGCTCAATTTCCCTCCGTCTAATCCCGCTCTTCTAGCCCAATTTTTGGTATCTTACAGGAAAGCAACCAGACCAATGGCACCGAGGACACTGGCAGCCCAGATGTACTTGTCGGCCTGGACGATAGTAGTCTTGGCGAAACCCTTGCCGACGTCGTACAGAAGGTGCTTGAAGCCGCTGATGCAGTGGTAGACGAAGGGGAAGCCGAGGGTGAACTTGATGCCACCCTTGACGGCAAGAGGAAGACCGGCGACGAAGCTGGCGATGCTCAAGCTCTCGAGGTGCAGACCGGCGAGAGGGGCGGCGAGGTAGGCGAGCGAGAAACCGTAAAGGGCGACGGAGAGGGTAGAGCCGGTGATTCGGTTCCAGGCGGAGCTACCGAAGTAAGTCTGCTCGAGCTTGTAGATGGCCAGATGGGGGGAGACGGGGCGAGCAAGGCGCTGGTTGACGAGAATCTGGCGACCCTCCTCTGGGGTGAGCTTGGTGGTACCGATAGATCTAGGCACATGTTAGAGATCCCGAACGCAAAAGTCCAATTGTGATTGACGTACCGAGCAGGAGTGGAAGTCGAGATACCAGCAACCAGAGCAACCTTGGGGATGTTCTGAGCAAAGAAAGGCTTGGCCGCGCCTGTTACAATCCATTGTTAGTGACCCGGAAACTTGAGGTTATTCGCTTTGCGCAAACGTACCTTGACGGAGGGCGGCGACGCCAACACGTTGAGCGATCATCGTGGCGGAGGAGATAGAATTCGTTCGGGATCGAATTGGAAAAAGGGTTCAGCCAGTGTTTCGTTCAACGGTATTCGTTGGCGTCGTTACTTCCAAGGAGGGCGTTTCCGTGTTGCTGGTATAAAGGATCGATGATGATGGCTTCCTATTCTCGAGTATCGGAACGGGCTCCCTCGGCTTCTCGGGCCAGGTCAGCCAATAGGATGGTGTCAATTCCTCATCTCGGGATGCACGTGACCCACTTGTCATATGTCACGTGAAGCTTGTGATGACTCAGCAATTGGGCTTGACCTTGTTATTGCGAAAAATTCCCTCCTCTTTCTTGACTTTTTTTCCCTTTCTTCTTCAGATAGAAAGAACGTCCGCCGCACGCTGTCTAGTGTAGAGAGTGGACAGCATTGCAGGCAGGGTCTTTGGACTCAAGGACTGATCTGAGAAGAATATTGGGAAATTGGATCCGTCGTTAATCTCGACACCTAGCTTCTCTCCGTCTAGGTGTCGTTTCATTTTGAGATCTACATTCTTTCGCGTGATACTATGCTGCTGAATACTTTCGAATGTCCGCCAGCTGCTCTCAGCAGTGCTGTCTGTCGTAATGCTGTACTTGACCAATGCCCTGTAGTCCTGACTTGTCGCGATAGACGCGTCGGATTCCCCTGCGTGGCTATTCTGGACCTCTCTTGAGTCAATCAGGCTTGTCGCGTTGAGTTGAAGAAACATTGGGTCGCGATGGCGGTAACAACCTCAATAAGAGGTCCGAATCTCCGGCACCCATCGCGTCCGCGCTTTGGACAATAGACAAAGACAGATGCAGTCTTGAAGCAACGTCTTAGATATCTAGACGTCCATCGCTGCAAGTGTTGATTTGCTTGAGCAATTCACTCCTGAGAGGTCCCTTGTGAGCCAATGCCTTCGAATATCCAACCTTCAAAGCACTGCTTTCTCAGGCATAATGATGCCGCATTTTCATGCTTGACATATCGTTGGCGACCGAATGCATTGTTGTAATCAACCGATGGTTTGATCTTGTCGTTTGTGCACCGTTACAGCCAGGTGTCTATTCATCGTCACCAATTTGCAAGTTTGCTCTAGGGTCAGAACCTTTCGCAAGACTATCAGATACCATGCCCCAAGCCAAAGCATAGCTTCAAACACTCTTGCGATTGATGCGATAATATTCGAGGCAGTAATTATTCACGAGTTCAAGTCACTGCCTACTAGTGAAGTGTGAATGGTATGTTCGAACATGCATCAGAACAACAAAGCGAACAAAGACTCAACTCAGACAATTGAATTGTCTAGTGTTCAATGCCCATTGTATTCGCCTGTTCTGCCTTTATTCTGGCGTTCATACCATCTTTACCATCGTCAACTTGAATGAAGGGCCCATTAAGCATATATAACTCCATCATCACCTCACTCAACCAACTCCAAAATCTCAACAACCTCTTCAATCTCTACTAACTCTACAGCATCAACAAGAACTCTCCCACACACTCCAAAATGTCTTCCCCCAGCACTTTCACCACACTAATTTCCTCGGCTGCCTCCACCACCGCCCACGACGAGCCAGCCTTTGAGCATGACTCCTCTGACAAGGCCGCCATAATCGGTCTCACTGTCGGTATGGTCGTCTTGTTTCTTCTCTTCATTATGCCGTGCTGTTGCTTTCAGTGGCTGGCCCATCGACAGCAGAAGAAGCTGGAGAGGAGAGAGGCCGAGGCGCGGGCGTTGAGGATGACCACGCTGAGGGCGACAAATGTTCAGGAGAGACCTTTGGAGGAGGTTTAGAGAGGTGAGTTTGGATTGAGATTAGGTGTGCTGGTTCACGCCTAGACAGATCAATACACTATTTTTCGAGAATGTTGTGCTTTGAGATGTAAACAACATCGTGTCCCTTGATTTCTATATAGTGTTGCTGTTTGTTCGACTCCATCAGTTGCCAGTGCCCTCGATCTGAGTAGACGAACACTGTGCAATCTTTAACTTCACTTCCGTTTGCCCATTTACTTACATTTTCAGTTACATTCCTCGTTCAAACAAGTCCGACACCAATACTCTCAGTGAATATACTGTTCTGGATAAAAAGATCCTGCTCAGCCGTTTGCTCAGTGTTTAATATCGCGTTCTCTTGAACAATGAACTCTTCAATACATGCTCACTTCCAGCGTTTGACCCCCCTACGAGAGACTATATATAATTATCCCATCTTCTTAACCAGTATCATCCTAAGTCACGACTTTCATCCTATCGTGAGAAGCATCCCAAGTCTTCAACACCACGAGAAAGCATTCCTTGGTACGGTACCGACATCCCCATCCCCTCATCAACCACTAACACACTCAAGTCCCGCTCATCTCACAACCCCCGCGATCATGTCTGCCTCACCCATCTTCCCTCGCATGAGCAATCTCGGCACCAACATCCTCGTCGCCGTTCTGAGCGCTGTCCTCTTCGTCATGTTCCTCTCTCTCATCCTCTATTGCACCTGGCACTCCCGTCCCGAGACCCCGGCCACCAATGCCGCTCGTCTCCGCCGTGCCCGTGAGCGCAGCGATCTGGGTTCCTCTGTCGACACTGAGGTAGAGATCCAGCCCGCGCGTACTATCTTTGATGATGCTCGCGACCTCCGCATCATCCAGGAGCAGTATGGGTTGACCTCCAATGGCGGGATGCATCCCCTCGAGGCTCTTCCTCAGGCGCGCCGTGGCGATGGTGCTTCTACCAACTGATTGCCGTTGTGTTAACAGTCATTGGTGCCGAATAAAAGGGGAAGCAATGGTGGTCAATGACAAGCAACGGGAATAAGAAATCAAGGCATGGTGGATCTTGTGAAAAGGGGTACTGAAAGTGGTGGAAAAGCAAGGTAGACTCACTAGAGTCAACTAACACCATAAACACATGTCCTTGATAGTAAACACATCTAAACCATGAACTCTTCTCATCAAATGTGAATGTATCATCCTTAAATGACAGGCTTACTAGTACAATACAGGAAACAAGTGTCTCCGCCTGGCCGTATTCCAACCATCAATAACCAACCTGCGCCGCTCTATAAATACCTAAGCATACACCCTACTCCATGGAGATTCCCAAATCATTATCATATCCATCTCACCAAATTTTCATGACTCACAGAGCCCCTTGCGCCAGTCGAGGTGACCCTAGCCCATGTTGCCCATACCAAAATTGCCGAATAACGAAACAGGTAACTGGTTTTGCTGCGGTTGATTCATGGACCCCCACATATCCCAGTTAAGCGTTGATACATCCAGATAATTGCCTAGGAAAGGGTCGAGATCCGTCATTTGTGCAGCAGTTGTGGGAGGGTGGGCCACTGGTTGTTGTGGCGAGGGTTCTGATGTGCGGCTTTCGCTCGATACGACGTCGCGTAGGCGGAAGATGAAGCTTGGTGTCTCGAGAGGCTGGCCGGCTGCTCTAAAAGCTTGTTCGCGGTTCCTCCACGCCTTCAACACAGTCTGGGCTTGGATGGCGTATGTCTTTTGGGACATATCCAGGATTTCTGGGTGGTAATGGTAAATCTTCTGCACCATGTTCCATGCGCGGTCAGCGAGAGTACCGGTCGGTCGTTGGCAGAGCTGTTTCGTCATAACTGTAAAGATATCGATTTGGAAATGGAACTTGAGGAACCAAAGGAATCCTGCTTGTTCCATTATTCCATAAGCGTCGGTGCTGTGCTCGTTATTCATCAGAACAATCTTGAAAAGATTATCCTTCTGGTCGAGAATCTCGGTCCCCCATTCTGGTTGTTCACGCATAGGCACCAGCATCTCCCTCATCTTGCTAGTGATCATCGGACGAATACTAAGAGCAGCGATGTGGACGTTTCCGGCAGTCGGGTCGATATAGCGAGCTTCCACTTCCGCCAGATTCTGTTCCAAGGTGTCCACCAAGTCTCGGTACTGCTGGATGCTCGGAAAGGTCGCAGGATCTTTGCCTTCGAAATCATCGCCCATAACAGCAGCTTCCCACCCCGGCGTTCCGTGAAGGGATTCTGCGTTGATCAAGAACTTGGCGATTTGGTAGCCGACTAGACAGAAGGCCATTTCTGTTGGCCCCTCGCGAGGTTGAATAGGTTCGACTGATCCGGGGAAAAGGTCGGCATCGTTTACGTTTTGCGGCATCTTGGTGTCCCAGCTGCTAGGGAGCAGCGAGTGGCTCAACCCAGAGACCAGCGCATTCTTTGCATCTTGCAGGATGATCTGCCACCACATGCGTCGTCGCATCTCTGTCTCATAAGCGTTGAGCCCCAAATAATCGCCATCACGGTGGTATCCCATCTTTTGCGCAATTCGCACAACCACTCCGCTTAGAATCCAAGCAGCATGTCGATCATAGCGATTCTGAAGAGACAACTGATCGTACGTTAGCATCAGACTTATATGTAGCTCATCAAAGCATCTTACCAGGTATAGCAGCAATGCCTGCAGAGCCACCATGTCATAGTTTTTCAGAAAGTTGAACTTTGTCAATGCCAACTTGGTACCAATGGTATACCTTCTCAGGGCCTCGTCGCGAGGAATTCCCAGCATCTGCATACTCTCGGTTTCTGAAAGAGATACAGTGGCCATAGTAAAAATAGCGAATAAAAGAGCCTGGTAGTTGAGTGGGATCTTGTTTAGATCAGTGGCCAGCTCCAAGGCATATGGCTGGACCGAGGGGACATGGATGATCTTGGTCAAGGGGTTGACACGGTCAACAAATAACTGCCAGAGTCTAAAGACATGAACGGGTTCAGGCTGGAGGTCCTCGATGGATTTGCCGGAGGCCTCTGAGGGCATGAGAAGATCGATGTTGTAGTCTGGGCTTAAGTCCTCCGAACCCATCACGCTGGCCTCCTCTGGGTCATCGGTATCGACAATTTCTCTCATGGCTTGGAGCTTTAGAGTCGCATTCACGTCAGTTTTCCATGTTAGCAGTGCATATCAAATTGGACTCACCTCATCGTGAATATTGGCCCAAAGATAACTGTCCATGAAGCGCACACCACCCTCTTCCTTGACCATCTTTCCAGCTGGTTTCCATTTGGATTGGCCATCGATATTTGTGGGCGTGGCAGGTGAGGCGTCGGTCAACGCGCCATTGGTAGCAGGTGAATGGGTCATAGCCGACGGAGAGGGTACGGAACCATCGGCATATTGCTTCAACAAATGCTCACATCGAGCAAGACGTTCCTGAAGATCTTGATTGGGTCTCCGGCGCTTCCTGGCGGGAGCTGGTGTGCTTGGAGTGCAGGTAACATTTGCCTTGATTGAGTTAGTCGCGAGGGACCTAGATCACGATATCATGACACAGAAACAGCATGCGCCATGTTATAGAGGGCATGGCGATATAAAAACATCAGGCAAGGCAGTCAACGCACCTTGATGCAGTTTGAGCAGGGCGTGTTGCGATCGCATTTGATCTTGCGATGCTGACACAAAACACAAGCCAAGACTCGGGGCATCTTGTGCGATCCCGGTCCAGACGCGATGTTGTTTGACATATCCATGGATTGGACAAAGCTCACATAACAAGAGTTGTCAAAAGGTTGAAAGGCAAAGTGAAGTAAGGTATCCTATGACGCCAATTTGAGCTCCACAGGCGGGAGCTGGGATCTTTTCAAAGCCCGCTGCGCTGCGCTGGGGTCAGGTGAGGGGGAGGGGCACGAATTAGCCCAAGGAGACAGTTGAGGGCGAGAAGGAAAAGAAAAAGATCAAAGTCTGGCTGATGTGAGGCTGCTCAATACTGTAACAGTAAATACCCGGCCTTGCCCTGCGCAAGATGATAAGCAAGGAAAGGCAGCTGATGATGCCGTAAGATGCCGAGTCTACCGGTTCAATGTAGACCCGACTTTAGGGAGGTAGCCAAGTCAAGTTGTAACGGGGATTTTCTCTCTGCATAAAAGTTCAGTCGGGCGCTGTAGTGAGAGTGAATAATTTAACCCGCATACCGGAACCCGCGAATCCCGCTGAGCAATCACATCAGTTGACGTAGGCCACAACAACAAGTTCAGGGGGGTTGAAGAAAAAGGGTCCTGTCAGATCCTCTGTGGGAAGAAAGGTCAGGGTTCCAAATGGTAGTTATGTTTGCGTGGTTATGAAAGGATTGATATACTGTAGCCTGCCAGTAGCGAGATCCGTCTGACAGGAATTCACAGTATTATTAGTACTAAGTTTCACATGGGTAAGAGGTCCAGAATAACTACGAAATGAATGCGTAAAAAGCTTGGATCCAGTGACTCCCAATAGAATCTTCTAGCCTAGACGGTCCAATGGCGGGCGTTCGGACCCGAGAGCGAGCCGCTCTAGTTGATAGCGGCGGAGTTCAGAGCCAAAGTCCGCCGAAAGGGGACAGAAATTCAGCCCTGCCCGATGAGTCAAACTGTATCAGAATATCTCATGCGAAATTAATTCTAGCCCAAGACTATGATGCGATACCTAATACCTAAGAGGACCATGACTCCTAGGCTTCAGAGAATATTCAGAGTCTCCAAAGTCTCAACGTTGAACATAGGCACAGACATAATGGTTCGATGCCAACGTTGATACAATGTTATGGTTTTTCGTAAAGCTCGGAAGCTCCGGAAGGTTAAGCCGCTTAAGCTACCTCTTACCTCCATGGTAAGTCCATGGCCATAACGTCAGTTTCCAAGGTTTTAAACTCTTCTCCGCAGCCTCTCTATGACTATGTTTCAGGGTGATAGTGGCAATCATACGTCAATACGATTACGACTCAGGTATTTTTCGCATTATCTCAAGGTAGGTAGGCGTACTTTACCTTTATAGTTGATGCTACGATACAGCCCCACGGCTTCGGCCGACTTGCGGATGGATCCATCTTTCGGAAACTTTGTGAACCCCGTTGAACCAGTTAATTATACAGACTATGTTTTTTCAGCTTGTGTAATCCAGTCTCTCGGGTTGACGGGTTTCTCTTCTCTCTGGCTGATTCAGCCGGCAGTTCTAAACACCGTGTCTACAAGTCGAGCCCTTTCCGGCGAGTTGACTCACAAATTCTGAACCACCAACTACTATGCTCAACTAGCATGATCCTTGACCGCGGATTGCGCGGTACGCACGGCGAGCTTGATTGTAACGAGAATGACATCGTGAAATCGCAGACATTCTTGACAGCGGATTGCGGGCGAGCGAGGTTATAGTAAGCGCTAAACATTCGCCAATTCCTAGTCAATTCCTCACTGCCGAAGATCAATTCTTCAAGGTCCGGGGAGTTAACTGCAGCGGTTACTGGGATCGCTTCCCCGGTAAATGTTTAGAAGTCATCTTCAGACAAGACTGCTGCCGGGAATGAGCCTAGATCAAAAAGACAGGGTGGCACCCCCATTGGCTTTCAAATACGCGTTTGACGTCGGCATGCATCCGAAGTAGCGTCTCGTCCCGGAACATTGTTTTAGGGGGTGTTGATCCTGCGGGATCGCGGCCCAGTTTCTACAGCATACGTAACCAGGGCAGCTGATATCATCCATTTGGCTTACTCGTTGGCTTATGATGGATTAAGGTACGGTTGACTTGCATTGAACCTTAGTCCATCATAAGCCAACGGGTACCTAGGTAGTAATGAAAGGAGTGTAGCGATTTGTTTTGACCTTTGGTATTCCTTATGCATTGAGAACAGAATTTCCCAGGAATATCGAGTTGTTGCAAGCCTGCACATAGAAAATGACAGAGGTTGGTTATTGCATTTGACTTTTTGTATTGGTTATTCTGAAAACATGGATCCCAACTCTGGGCCAGAGTCTCCCTCTTCGTCCTTGGTATCCTCAGTCTTTCGTTCCACCGGCACCAAAGACATTCTCGCCTTCTTGCGGATGATACGTCGATGAGTCGCACTCTTCAAATGAGCCTTCCAGGCCTCCTCGGTCATCAACACCGTATGACACACTTCACACGTGCGCTTGCATGGTGTTGTCTTGGGCGGTGGGTTACCGACTTGCGTGAGAACTTCTTGGGCGAGTGACGAGATCTCCGTTGGAAGTGGACGTTCTTCGCCTTGGAGGAACTGCTGCGTCAACCGTACCGCGGGCTCAACGACATTTTTTCCATATGCGGAAACGTCGGTGCTGTCCAGGAGATACATGTTATCCATAGCTTCCGGGCCAGCCTCGCGCAATCGTGGAATCTGTTTGAGCCTGATCCAGCGGGTTTGATAGACGGCGTATCTTCTCGTTGCCGACTTCATCTCCTCGAGGGCCGCATATTTCAGCTTTTCGAGCTCGGCCTCCTCTCGTCCTTCATCGATGGCAGACAGATACGGCTCGAACTGTTTATATCCGATCGACTGCCATATGCCCTTGGTCATGTCAAGGATCCGGCCTTCTGCTTCCTTCTGATGCTTGAAGTCGTAGAGCTCTCGCACTTCATCCATGAGTCCGCCATTTTGCATCTTATCCACTCGTGTATCAAGACGTTCACGTAAAACGTCACGCTCCGAGTAAACCCAGAACAGTAAATTCTCCCACGGTCGTCTGTTGGCGTCTTGCTGAGCGGCGTCCTTGCGAGCCTGTTGTTCAGCGTAGTATTCGGATGCACGCTTGCCGCTCCGTAGGTAGATCTCCAGGGAGCGTTGAATTTTTCGGCGATCGTTTGGATGCCAACGGTCGGCCATAGCAGGGTCAACTTTGCGTAGTTCGTGAAGCATGACTTCGCCTGATTCTTTGAGAATTGGAAATGACTTGGAGGTGTCCAGCTCGATATCGTCCAGGATGACCTCTTTGAAGAGTATGGGGTCAACATAATACTGCGAACCGCCTACGAGAATGGGTAACCGTCCTCGGCCACGGATCTCCCGTATTGTGCGGGTGGCTTCTCTCTTGAAGTCGTCAACATCCCATGGTTGCTCATCCAGGGAAATGTGACCAAGGAGATGGTGTGGAATTCCACGCTGCTCCTCAGTTGTAATTTTGTTGGTGATAATTGGGAGGCCATTGTATAATTGCATGGCATCAGCATTAATGATTTCACCATTCAGCTGGGTCGCAAGTTCAACTGCTAACTATCAAAGTCGTCAGAGACTCTCTTATACCTGTCTATCGTCACTTACATCTGACTTGCCCGTGCCCGTAGACCCTAGCACAACCACAAGGGCTTCTGCTGGAGGTTTTCTTGTAGACATGGTAGTGACATTTCGCCTGAGTAAAGGGCTCAGGCGACGCAGCATTTAAGGCGAGCACGCCATAGGCAGTGAGATCTGAGGTTTCTTTTTATAAATCCAAACTCACCTGACAGTCCAGGCCGTGATAAAAGATTGCTGCTGCGATGACTGACATCTTCAATGTTCCAGAACAGACAAAAGCGGAGTCAATTTGACGGAAAAATTAGGGTGGATCCAATAAAGCCACAATTAGCTCTCAGTGGCTGAAACCCCCCTTTGTGTCCCTTCCCGCTTGTCGCTGTTGGAGGAAGCTCAAGGAAAAGAAGCTCGCCCCTGGCTGGGGTAGGTCACGTGTCACTCCACTCCCAATATTGGACACATCTACATTTTGGGCCATTGAAGCCAGATCGCCAACCTCCGCCCCCCCAGCTCTCCTTTAATTCCCCCATCGACCCTTCAAATCGTCTGGGCTCCTCAAGCTCAGCATCTTCTTCCTTTTCTTTCTTTCTTCCCTTCATTGGATGAAATAGTCCAATTCTTGTTCTTTCCCTTGCCGTTGCCCACCATGAGTTCCCGTAAGTTGCCATCTATCCTCGATTGCGCAGAGCTCTACAGCTCAAGCTATGAGCTCGCGCAATTTCAACGCCATGCGCGCAATTGGCTTTTGCCATCGCGATTATCGGACTACAACTAACCTGTGATTGCGACCGATAGTACGATTCCTTGACTTGGTCAAGCCGTTCGTGCCGTTCCTCCCTGAGGTTCAGCAGCCGGAGACCAAGATTCCCTTCAACCAGAAGCTGATGTGGACGGCCCTAACCCTCCTCATCTTCCTGGTCATGAGCCAGATGCCCCTTTACGGTATCGTCTCTTCCGACAACTCGGATCCCCTATACTGGTTGCGAATGGTTATCGCGAGTAACCGTGGAACTCTGATGGAATTGGGTATTACTCCCATCATCTCCTCTGGCATGGTTTTCCAGCTCCTTGCTGGCACCCACATGATCGATGTCAACCTTGACCTCAAGTCCGACCGCGAGCTCTACCAGACCGCCCAGAAGCTCCTGGCTTTCATCCTCTCCGCCGGTACCGCTACTGTCTACGTTTTCAGCGGTCTCTACGGTCCTCCCTCCGACCTTGGTGCTGGTATTGTCTTCCTCCTGATCCTCCAGCTCGTTGTTGCTGGCATGATTGTTATTCTCCTTGACGAGCTCCTCCAGAAGGGCTACGGTCTCGGCAGCGGTATCTCTCTGTTCATTGCCACCAACATCTGCGAGTCCATCATGTGGAAGGCTTTCTCCCCTACCACCATCAACACTGGCCGTGGTCCCGAGTTTGAGGGTGCCGTCATTGCCCTCTTCCACCTCCTCATGACCTGGCCCAACAAGCAGCGCGCTCTCCAGGAGGCCTTCTACCGCCAGAACCTCCCTAACATCATGAACCTTTTGGCCACCATTGCCGTCTTCGCCGCTGTCATCTACCTCCAGGGTTTCCGCGTCGAGATCCCCGTCAAGTCTTCCCGCCAGCGTGGTGCTCGTGGATCTTACCCCGTCCGTCTATTCTACACCTCCAACATGCCCATCATGCTGCAGTCCGCTCTTTCTTCCAACGTCTTCCTTATCAGCCAGATGCTTTACTCTCGTTTCTCCGAGAACCTCCTTGTCCGTCTCTTCGGTGTCTGGGAGGCTAAGGACGGTTCTTCTCAGCTCCACGCTGCCTCCGGTCTCGTTTACTACATGTCTCCCCCTCAGAACCTGAAGGAGGCTCTTCTCGACCCCATCCATATGAGCGCCTACATCGTCTACATGCTCGGTGCCTGCGCCCTCTTCTCCAAGACCTGGATTGAGGTTTCTGGCTCCAGCCCCCGTGATGTTGCTAAGCAACTTAAGGACCAAGGTCTCGTCATGGCCGGTCACCGTGACCAGTCCATGTACAAGGAGCTCAAGCGTATCATCCCTACTGCCGCTGCCTTTGGCGGTGCCTGCATTGGTGCGCTCTCCGTCACCAGCGACCTTCTCGGTGCTCTTGGCTCCGGTACCGGTACTCTCCTTGCTGTCACGTAAGTTATCAAACTCCCGAATTTGAACACAGTCACTAACCTGCCACAGTATTATCTACGGCTACTTCGAAATCGCCGCCAAGGAGGGTGATATGTCCGGCATGAAGGGCATGATTATGGGCTAAATGGCCATCAAACTAACGCAAGGCACGATTGATTCAGCCTTGACGTTCTATCCTGCTTAAGACGGGTGTATTATGTATTAACAGTAAAGAGGAAGAGAAAGATAAAATAGTTAACATGGTTTTTGTTTCCTTTTTACCATCAAGCAGGAGGAGTCGGGGGAGTGATGTCAATTCTAGTTGGAAAGGGCATGGGGACAGCAATCAATGGCTGTCGTGTCAATATTTAACAAAAACGCTCATATATGAGGATAGTTGTCATGATGGGTTAAGTTGGGGGATGCCATGTCTGAAAGCCACGTGTGTGTGGTACGGGAATAGGCTCCGTTTGTAACTCGAGAACGATCTATGAATGACATATTTTAATGCCACGTTGTGTGCAAGCTGTTGTCTTGTTTTCGTGCTTGGCATGTCGTGCCTGGAAATACAGTCCTGAAATGTTGACATAGGGTAGAATCAAGCATGACTAGATCAATTGCAATGACATTGTCGTTGCTATTCATACCATTATTGTGCAAGACAAAGCTGTCGGCTACCCTATGTCTATATTTGTTCAAAGCAAACAAGACATGCTTGATGAATCAGACTAGCAATAGTTACAATCCCTGGCTACAAAAGACGCTATTAGATGCAAACACAATTCTCTCAACACATGTTGTCTCATCCGCAAAGCAGCCTGCAAGTCTCACCGGTCCTGCAGAAGTGAGGCCCTCGCAGGACGGTAACTGACGGTCCAACAGGAACACACCCAGTATAACTGCAATGTCATCAGCCTTCGATTGGCTATCTGACCATCGTGAATGCATGAGCGGCGTTGAGTGTAACCACATACAGGGCAAGGACGTGGGGGGGTTGTAAAAAGGGTCCTGGGGTAGCGGCAAGAGAGATAAGGAACTGTAATTGGCGAGGGAGGGTCGAGATGGACTATCCGGCGGTGAGGGTTCAAGGGGAACGTTGCAGAGGGCCAATCGCGTAAAGGGAGAGTGTGATCAACTTGGGAGTTTGCATGTATTGAGGCTGAGGACGAAAACGACTTCACCTGTTAGTTACGCGAGGTTAGTTTTTGGGAATCTTTGGGTCGATTGTCTAACAAGGTCATTGTCGGTGTTACGATGATCAAACAGTCGAGAAGCTATGGTGAGCTAACAGGACCCCAATTCACGTTGAAGACCAAGGTTCTCGGAATAGCTCTATGTAGACAAAACATCCCGTAAGCGATTGGGTGCCCGTGTTTCCTGCATATCATCACTAACTGCACAGTTTGTGACACCATCCAGTTCGTGCAGCTCGGTCAAGCTGTTTGGCGCTCAGACCACATAGTGGCATGTTTCCTCTGCAGATTGCTGAAGAATGATCCTTGCTCAAAGAAAAAACAAAAGTCTCGTGCTCGTGAACCAGACCAGGCCTTCAGCTCAATCTGCAAACCTTTTGTTGCCTCCGCGGGGTTGTTGTGGAGATGCGTATTCATCCAGAGTAGCAGGGACATGCTTTGCTTTGTTGTGTTGACGATATTTGGACTGGAACGCTTTGATACTGGATTGTATCATGACTGCGACAACGACCGAAAGACTGGTCCAGTTCCCTTGGCGAATGCGACTATGAATGTGCAGAGTCTAGTGAGCGGGCTTGGATATGCGCTTGCAACGGGCCTTGTCACGTAACCCGGCTGTTGTTCAAAGGAAATGATATGTCGCGTCGGGTAGGAGGATCTGTAGATGTGATCAACTCGACCATGCAAGCATTGAGAAATACAAGCTCTATCATGTTATTCATTCAGGCTTCATGTTTCTCTCACTCAATATCGACGATCACGATTGCAGCTCGTCACCAGGTCTACCAAATCTCAAGGTGCGTGCGTGGAAATTAGACGAGGTAGTACTGGCATTTGACTGATTCATAAGCGACCTACCACGTTCCTGCGCCTCGATTCAGCATCTTCTTCATGTGTCTCAGCTGTCAGTGTGTTCCTCGTGATGGTTCTCATCTAGATTTGGCTGTCTACGAGTCTCGCCCTTTACTCGAGTCAGGCCAACTAATTAATGGAGCCCCTTCACTCGGTATTGAAATCCGAGCCAAGGAGCACGTACGTCATGATCAGAATCTTTTAGATAAGGCTTCAATTATGAGGTACCTTTTGTAAAGGCACTTTTGTCAAGTTCGGTTATGTATCTGTATCTTGATGCGCTAACGGGTCGTGTTTGACAAAAGCCTGGCCTCGGGGGGACATAAAAGGTCAGACACGAGACTCCATATACCATAATATCTAGATAAATTTAATTAATTATAATAATAC
>JABEXW010000107.1:0-112671 GCA_013266185.1 Fusarium sarcochroum | reverse complement strand
AGAACAAAAAAATTGACATATAGAAATTATACTCGACAGGTTCAAAGGCACATTTATGAACAATCGACAAAAGTATTACTTAGAATATCGAAATATAGTCCAAGAATATTCTTATCTTATGATAAATTTGGTTCAAATTTATGATATCTGAAAGGTATCTCTAGTCATAAAATAAGCCGTTTGGGTGCTATTGGTACTCCAACATGGGTCCTCTAATAATCACTCCCTGTATTTACGACAGTTTGAATGCCTCAACACAGCCATTAGGAAGCCACAGCCGCTCCCGCCGCAATATTCAGCTTCCTCCCGTTCTTTCTTCACAACCGAGCCATCGATCAATCATCAGTCAACGTTACCAGAGACACAAACTGTCAGACGTTGGCATGCACGATATGGAGGACATACCCACTATAAGCGATTTGGAGTATGATGATTCTGATGACTATTACAATGACTCGGATGACTCTGATGACAGCGGCATAACGCATATCTACCTGAGATCAAAGTGTGACCTTTGCTTCCAGTTCATGGACTATAAACAGTCTATTGCAAGTACGGATGATAAGGCCTATTTCTCCCACTCTCGACATTACTAACGCATGTATTATAGTCCTCGGCAATTCGAGCTCTACGCATCCTGTCTACTGCACAAAGTTGTTTCCTTTCCCTGATCGTCGCGGCACAACCCGGTATCAAGAAGACGAAGTGCCTCTATGTCGGAAATCCAATTGTGGACCATGTTTTGATTCAGCCGAGGCTGTGACAATGCACTCTTATTGCTACCGTCTGTTCTTACAGAGCCACCGTCAAGACAATGCACTGAACAGTGCATGGGTTTCATCTGAATGGAGATATCCATGGCGGCCTTCACCCGCTACACACTATGAACTTGACTTGGAGGACCGTAGCATCATATCAGTGAGCCCTTCGAGGGCGAAAGCACTGGGAATGCCGAAACTAGCTTCATTACCCCCGACAATTCTGCAAGATATCAAGGCCAGTTCGATCGAAAGCCCTTTCTGGCATTATTCAGCTATCCGAGATCTGGCAGAAAGGATGTCATCGGCTGCCGTTGAAAATAGCTGCAAAGTTCATCACCTGGACACGATCGAGGCGTGGGATCGAGGTGAGTCACTTGTAATCACCAAGAGTGCATCCAAATCCGTCGTCGTTCGGGTCACGATAGATTGTCGTGGCATACGAAAGATTGAAAGACTGCGTGGCTGGCCTCAATACCGCAATTGGCGGTCCAACAGCCTCGCATACGTCTTTATCGAGTTGGCTCAAGCAAAGAAGAGTCGTGTATATTTCAAGGCATGTGGTCACATTTCTATCCTGTCTCTAATTGTCGGCACCGCTAAACTTCCATCTAGCTCGGATCAGCACGTTTAGACCTGGAGCAAGGGGGGTTTGAATGGCCACGCAGATGGGATACACCAACTCCTCCGACCGGGCTATCGATGTTCGCCCTGCCAACAGGCGGTTTTGATTTACGTTTACGTACGGTGGATCTACGCGATACTACCGGCCTCACCTTTTTCTTCATTCGTGGTTCCATTCATGGGATTCACTCTCATACAGCAAGCTCCCCGACCGCATTCGCGACATACGAGCGCTTCCCAGAAAGAATTCGAAGTCGTTTGGTGTGGGCATATGTCCCTGTCCCGCGCAATGATCGCATTCTCAGCTTTGGCATACGAGAGAGCGGTATTCTTATAGACATAGCTCGAGCAACCTTCTCTAAACCTACCGTGCTGGTGAGTCTGTCTAGATAATGCCCAGACACAGCATTGCTGATTACAGTACCCAGATCCGCACCAAACTTGCCGGCGATATTATTCTCGGATCTAGGCACCGAATCACTAACAGAGATTGTATATTTGATGGCACACCCGATGTCCTGGTGTACAGTGCACCAGATCCTATGGGAGAAGCCGCATTCGGTGCAACAGCAGCTAAAACCTGACCGGATGCTCAGCCTGGAGCTTCATTCTCTTCCATGATTCCCCTAATGCACGAGGGGCGCCGTTCTCCTATCATTACACAAGTGTCTTTAGAGGGTGTAACTCGAACCGATGTGTTTGCTTGCAGAAGCACTGGGACCTGTAGGGGCCTCCTTCTAGAATACAAGAACGGAGCTCAGAGGGCACTAGGACAATGCCGAGTCGGAATCGACCCTGTCACAACTTGCATTAATCCAATAAGGATTTGTTACCGTGATACGTGGGTGCCATACGCTTACGGCCAATGTAAGGCTTGCAAAGTCGAATGCTTTGCGGAGGGGGACACTCATCCCCATGAAGGGGAGTATTCGGGCTGGGCCTGCGCCACACCCTCCAAAAAAGTGTTTATTGAATACAGTTGTGACCATATGGCATCTACTATGGAAATTTATGAGCACATTGATGAGATGGCCTAGATAAGTGATGGGTGATGGATAAGAACGGCAGGCAGTCCAGTAAACAATCGAGACATTTACCTAGCTTCAGACAAGAGAACCTAAGATGACAAAATGAATCAGGTACCTTAGTTAATCCTTGGCCTAAAGTATGCCCAAGTTATTCTTTAGGCTGAGTCTTGTGGTAATTTATGCTCTTTTACCTACCTTAGAGTAGGTAGATGTCTTGATTATTCGTTGAACCACCTCCCGTGGCAATGCCCTCTCACGCAGCTCAGATCGGGCTACTTTCAATCCATTTCTATTCTTAATTCCTATGCACACCAATCCAGTCTACCTTGTCTACTACAACACATTCAAATTCGCTAAATTTGAGACCCAAATGACCACATCCGGCTTTTTATGAACTGAAAATCGCCTCCTATTTTGAAACCAAACGCCGAATCAAAAGACCCAAATAGCCATGCTGCCTTGTTTATTTGTTTCCTTATGTACGTAAGAATGTCTTGAACACCTCTGAGTTTGTGCAGTCCTCGTAAGGGTATCCGATCTTGCGCAAAAAGTTCTCCAGCTCGGGAACCTCGTCGTCGGGGCATAGGATGCCAGTAACAATCTTGCCCACGTCACCGCCGTAGTTACGGTATTGGAACAGGCTGATGTTGAACTTGGGACGAAGTGTCACAAGGAACTTCTCGAGGGCTCCTGGTCGCTCAGGGAAGGTGAACATGTATAGTCGCTCGTTGGGAACGCCAGATCGGCCACCGACAAGATATCGGATATGGCTCTTTGCGAGCTCGTCGTGTGTGAGGTCAGTCACCTTCATATCTTCAGCTTGTATGCGCTCGAGAAGAGATCGGAGTTCTTCGGACCGCTGGTGAGCGGGAGCTGTGAGAGAGAGACCAATAAGGATGTTGGCGACTTCGTCTGTCGAGTATCGGTACGAGAATTCTGTGACGGCGTGGGGCATGATGGTGTTGATGAGCTCGGCGAAGGATCCAGGACGCTCAGGGATCTGCACGGCCAGAAGAGCCTCCTTACCCTCACCCATGGTAGCACGCTCAGCAACGAACCTCAGACGGTCAAAGTTCATGTTGGCGCCTGATGTCACAGCGATGAGATTGCGCTTCGAGTCTCTTGAGGGGTTCTGAGAGACGTATTTCTTGAGACCAGCGATGGACAGGGCTCCAGCGGGCTCCAGACCTGAACGGGTGTCGTCGTACATGTCCTTGATGGCGGCGCAGATCTCATCGGTTGTAACTTGAACAACATCGTCAACAACCTCCTTGCAGATGCGGAATGTCTCTTCTCCAGGAATCTTGACAGCAGCACCATCGGCAAACAGGCCAACCTCCTTCAGTAAGACCCGCTCGCCCTTCTTGAGAGACTGTGCCATGGCATTGGCATCGTGAGCCTCGACACCGATGATCTTGACGTGAGGAGCCATGCGCTTAACGTAAAGACCAATTCCAGCAATAAGGCCACCGCCGCCGACACCGCAGAAGATAGCCTCCACCTTGGCCATGTTGACCTGACCGAAAAGCTCGTTTCCGATGGTTCCCTGGCCAGCGATGACATACGGGTCGTCGAATGGAGGGATGTTGATAAGTCCATCCTGAATCTCTCGTCTTGCGCATTCCTCCTTGGCGCCATCGAAGTCGGCACCATGCAACACAACGTGGCCACCGAGGCGAGCAACATTCAAGTGCTTGATGCTAGGAGTCGCCTCGGGCATAACAATGGTCGCGGGAATTTTGAGCTTGCGGGCCGAGAAAGCAACACCCTGGGCGTGGTTACCGGCAGAGCAGCACACAACACCCTTCCAGCTCTTAGCAGGGTCGAGATGGGCCATCTTGTTGTAAGCGCCGCGCAGCTTGAAGCTGAAGACGGGCTGCTCATCCTCACGCTTGAGAAGAACATTGCACTCGAGTCGGTTACTCAGGTTGACGGCGTGTGTGAGAGGAGTGATCTTGCAGGCCTCGTAGACTCGGGACGTAGCGCTTGCGATGAGACGAAGATACTACAGCCGGCACTGTTAGGTTCACGATTGACTCTTAAATTATGATGTTCGGAGCGGCATTGGACTCACGTCAGGGTATCCTGTGGGTAGAAGATACTCCTCAGGAACAATCTTCTTGATGCGCGCGCGCTTCTCTTCAGACGGCGTGGACGGGTTGGCGCTGTACTCGGTCAAAGCCATTCCGGTCGTCGGCGTATGCGGGCGAGAGTCGCCATTTGTTCCATTGACAGTGCCATTGACGGCGCCGTTGACGGGCAAGGCTACCACAGGAGGGTCATGAGCTGCAGGCATCGTGGGCGAATTGTGTGAAAGAATGTTGTTTGGAAGAGAACAAAAAATCGAGTCAGGAAGCGCGGTCTTCTATGTAGTATAGTCACCGCCGAAAGATCGGACCTGAATTTTTGTTGGTTTCGCGGGATGAGTACCTGCAGTGAGTCAATCCGCACAGGGTTGACGTAGATTGTGGGGTGTCCTCTACCAGATAACAAGTCACCGACGGGTGCGGATATGACCCCGGGCGGGCTCACCGAAACTGTTGCAGGCCGATTTAACGCCGGTCATCGTGCGATACAATGCATTGATATTGCTTTGGTTCCAGAATTGACTCAATAAACCGGGTAATGATCTGATATGTTGATATTAGCAATGTTAGATAAGGGAATCTCTTCTGAATGGTTTCAGCTACAATGTGTAAAACCTAGAGTTCTTTGTCGTTATGGAGCGGCTGGAGTCTGGTCCGTGGGGTTCGATATCGGAGGCCGGACGCCCAGACCGTTGTGCTGTAGGTACCACCAACCACAGCTCACCTATTTGTCCCTCAAAAGGCGTGTTAGTGAAAGGCGCATTGAACAATGTCTGATACGCAAAATTGAGAATAAACAATTTATTTGATCGAATTTTATAAAAAGGTATCGTTCTAGTCATTACTATATGTATTCCAAAGCCAAACTCCTGTACCCATGTCCTATCAGTTGTTTCTCACTTCTTCTTCTCGACTTCCTCGTACACGGGTGGTGCATCCTGTTGGTTAATAGCATCCATCTCGTATACACCATCTCTTGGCTCGTGGAGGTCCCTCGTCTCACGAACGTTCTCATTGTTCGAACGTCCATCCATGATACCAATTCTCTGCGCTCCCGACTTGACCATCATTACACCCGCCTGGCGTCTCTCAGCCTTCTGGAAGTCCCTCTCTGCTCGTTGTTCGGCGCGAAGTTGAGAACGCTCAGCGCGCTGGAACTGTCTTTGACAGCGACGCTCCCTCTTGCGTTGATGGCATGAAGGTCGTCCCATGTTCATGTTCGTGTTCATGTAGTTGGGACCCGCAGCGATGTATTGTGGTTGCGGTTGGGTAAGATAGGCTTGTTGGTTTTGGCGGTGATTGCAGCAGCCTCCAGTCTTGCGAGGTTGATGGGCATCTGGGGAGCCGAGAAGACTGCGAATAGCAAGACCGATGAGCCCCATGATGAGATTGATAAGAGCGATGATCGTTATAAGATTAAATGTGTTGATATAAGGGTTGGCTGGGTGTCTGTAGGGTAATGTAGTCTTGAGTGTGTGTGATGCTGAGGATATCTTCTCAACTTCTCACTATGCCGCGTCCTCTTATACTTGAAAACTACCTCCTCCCTCCCATTTCTGCCTTTCCTAAATAGAGGTTTTGATTCGAGATTATCTTGAACGCGAATGCGCAGCCACCACTGACGTATTCCTCGTACCTCGAATGGTATTCCAAACCAGGCTTAGCGTGCACATTGTGAGGGTTGTCGTGAACCACCCAGCCACACTACCAATGAAACTCCGCCCTATTACCTCGCACTCGCTTCGCAAAGGTGGGAGGGAGTAAAAACAGTTGTCGTATCCCTGATGCGAAGCATTTGACACCAAGATCCAGAGATCGATGCGAGAGCGGAACGCAACTGCTCGTTAGCTCATGTTGCGTCAATATGATCGGTGTGGAATCGAGGATGCCACCTCTTAATCGGAGGAATCAATCTAGGATCTCGCATCTATGACCACGGACATCGGATTTCTCCCAAGAATGATAAATGCTACAGGGTGTTGGAGAAAGCAGATCCCTGGAAATTAGTGTTGCAAAATCCGTTGGACACACAAGAGATGAACTGTGACGCTTGAACGTGACTGTACAAAGGGTTAGAGGTACGTCTCAACCCGCATAAGCTAACAAATATGCATTGATATACGCCAGTCTCTCGCCATCTATGCTATACATCAGTTCTAATGAATGCGTTGTATCTCTCATAAACATAAAATCCTTATCATCATGAAAGTGACCGGGAAAGCTCCCAATATGCTCTAAGCAATGCAATGCCTCCAACCTGAGTCTCTACAGTTCGGCCCCGACCTCGTTCGTTGGGGTCCTGCCGTTGCGATCCAACTCTTCGAGTCGATTTCTTTTCATTTCTAAGAAGCACGTCCTCAACGTTGTTCATAACTTGCTGTTCAGGCTTCGACTCCAGAGGAGACCAGCGCCCTGTGCCAGGAAGCCACCTGTGGCGTCCACCCCATGTCTCATCGTCTGGCGTTCCTTGGTTGCGGTAATCGGTTGCGTTTTCAGCATCGTGATCGATACCGTCGTTGTCCAAAGTGACGATTGCATCAAAAACTCCAGCACCCCACCACATGCCAAACAAACCAGCCTCGTCGCGAGTCTCGAGAGCTGCTAGGGCGTTGTGTTTAACCCAGCGCGAATAGGACTGGCAGGCTGCTGCATGTGCAGCTTTCACCCTCCGATAGCCACGAACATCTACTGTCTTGTGGTTCTCAACTCGCAAAGGTTGAAGAGGGTTGCAGAATGCGGTAAAATGATGGAAGAAAACACCCTTGAAGGTCTGGCCGTCCTGTGAGCAGGTGCCACTCGCGTCGCACTGTTCCTCCATTATTCCTCCTCGGCCTAGTCCTCGCCAAGGTGGTAACTGGCCCGGATGCACACGTTTCATGTCATCCACAGGCCTGTTGTCTTTCAAGCTCCATCCAGTCGCTTCAATAACAGACTGAATCAGGATATGCCCATCTTCCAAGTACGATGCGCTTCCGCTGACAGCCCAGAGTCCCCGTTGGCCTGTCAGTAAGACACCCTGGTTGTACGTGTACACCATCTCGTCTCGCATATCGCACTTTGTGTTGCCAGGCTTGCTCCTGTCGATATGATATCCATCCACGAACAGACCGCGGGCGTTGGTCATGTTGACGTCGATGAGCCACTTGTATCCGTGGATGGCAGCTTCCAGATGTGCAGGGTCGTTGTCAGGGAATGCAGCATTGGCCAGCCATGGCGCAGTGAAGTTGTCACCAGGAAAGTGTTCGTACATAGAAATCGAGGCGGATACCCAGAGTTCGTTGGTGATGGCGTTTTTGTAAGGGTTAAGGCGGGGATTCCAGACCATGCCTCCGTCACAAAACTTGGTCTCCCACCCACGAGATGCCAAGTTCCAGAAGATGCGAGAGCGGTGCGCAAAAGACGAGAACCAGTTGTATCCTTGCCACGGCATAGCATCAATGATATCCCTTAATCCGTTACTTGGCACAACTCCGTCAGACTTGATCTTGGGATAGTGAAGGTCAGCATGGGTTGTCACAAATTTGATGGCCTCGACCCAACCGAGAGCTACCCAGAGAATATCATCATAAGCCTATATCATAGAGTCAGCAAAATATAATGAACTTGAGATCGATATCAGGTTCTACTCACTTGACCTCTGATTGACAATACATCTTGTCCGAAATAGGAACCAACTAGTTGCGCATAGAAAGTCGAGATAATATTCTCTTTCACTCTCCAATCGTCAATGCCAGCTAGGTCGACTGTATCAATGGATTTGGATAATGTAGTCAACATTCCAGCTATAACTGTTCCTGCAACAGCAGCCGTCCAGTCTATGGCAGAGGGCCATGTCGCATAATCTGGCTCGAAGAACTGGTCCTGCAAAGCTGAGAGAGCACTGACTGCGTCCTCGAGTATATGTGTTTCTGCTGGATCAGGTCGCGAGACCTTTAACGAGAAAGTCAGGAAGGTTTCTGGAAGCGGACGACAGTTTGTTGGCGGCTCGATATAGACAACAGGACAGTAGTTTTGGTATGTGCCCTCACGACTGGGCGCGGCTGATACGGGCTGAACTGTTGCAAGCAGGCTGGCGACGCCTACAATGCTTTTTAGCCAGGCCATGGGGACTAGAATTGGCCCCTTCAAGTGCTTGATATCGATATCCTTTCAATAATTCTATCGCGAACTATTTCAAGCTGCTTCGATCAGGCCGCGCGTTTTTCATGAGATAAATTGATCCATGTCACGAAGTGTGGCGTGCGATTTCTGAGTGTACTGAGGAGTGAGATAAGCTGGCCTTCGCGCGAGCAGCAGCCGACTGGCTCTAGGTTGAGAAAGATTCAAGTGAAAAGTATTGACAAGAAGAACAGAAAAAGGCGCACGCCTTGAGACAAATTTGAATCAAGATCAAGGTTATCTCTGGGTCAGGATCTTGAGTCGAGACAAGGTGCAACGGATGATCTGCCCCACCACGAAACAAATCGAGCAGGTCACAAGATTCTAGAACCAAGACTAGGAAACTGAAGAGACGGTGAGAAATGAGGGCTTGATAGACTAATTCAAAAAGTGTCGTTAGTTCCTTCTGGTCTGATAAGTTGTTGTCTATGTATAGAGGTCTTTCTGGAGTGTTGGCTTCCATTATGATTGTATGAATGGGATGAAATATCAGCCCCCCCTCATAACATGAGAAAAAGAAAAAAGACGCCATTGTCTGGGGTTTAGATAAGACAGACGCTATGAATTAGCAGTATTCACAGTAAGACATGATATACCTAGCCTATTCACTGCAAATCTAAGCATGATATCAAAGACAATTCTCATCATGTCTAATACCTCAGCTAGACAGTAAGTCTTACATACTTAAGTCTAGGTTAACCATCATGCACAATAAACGTGCTGGAACACAACGCACCTGCATCATCACAATTAACCTGGAACGGCCCCGCGCTAACGGGGGCGTTCAATAGAGGGCTGATCGTATCCAATCGTTTATCGAGTTAGTGGCTCTAGCGATATTCAGTGCTGCAAGTACAAAATCCCAGTGGCTGTGACCAGTTGCCGAAGTGGGTCTTGAGAAGCTTTGTTTACTTTCGTCCAAAAACAGTCAGGATCCTGGTCTCTTGTTTCCGCGACCTAAACACAACTTGATAACCCGGCCTCTCTTTCTCTCCGCCCAAACATAGTCACTTCTTACATCTTCAACTTTGGGCATTTTTCTTTTCACGCTTTTCATGACGCGTTTCGTCTACTAGATGCATCACAGAGCTCAATCTACATAGCATTGACTTCTTCCAACCCCTAATCACGACATAACTTTTCCAAATACGCGCCGCGGGTGCTATTGCATCCTTGTCCATCATCGTCACAATCCCAGCTCTCGTCAAGACGCGCCCAACACGCGTGAGAAGGAGCTATGGAGGCCGACGCCGCGAGCAGATATCGATCTCGTATTCTTAGAGAAATGAAAGCAAACCGCGACAACCCATTCAACTCCCCACCCTCATCAACTGGATCCCACGGCACCGTCAGCCCAACACTGTCCTCCGTCTTCTCCGACCCAGACGGCGAGTCAACGCGTAGACTCAACGAGGACATTGCCCGTGTTACTGCTCCCCGCAACCTGCCCGTCAACTGGGAGGCTGCCCATCGCAAGTGGCCTGAGTTCTTCGGCATCCCCAAGACGCGCGAGGTGCCCGTCTACGACGACAACACTGACACTCGGCCTATGAGTGCCGAGTCCAAGGAGAACAAGCCTCCTGCTTCTGCCATCAAGTTCACAATCGACGACTCTACACAAAACACCTGGCAAGGTTCCAACAGAACGCGTGCCGAAATGCAGCCCCGTGTCGATAACGAGTCCGACCTTTCTTCGATCCTCTCCAAGTCTCCTGCACGACCTCTTTCTTATCACTCCTGGAACAAGCACATGCACAACCCCAGCCCTCTAGCCAAGGTCCACACACGAATTTCATCGGAATCAATGGCTGGACACAAGCAACAGCGCCGAGAGTCTCTCTCGGACGCGTTTGACCGCCTACGCAGTGGGGCACAGAGCCCCGAGATCCAGGGACAGAACCAGCAAAACAAATCCTCACCGCAGATGTCCTCGGCCAAGTCTAGCTTGACAGCCGTACCTCCTTCACCCGCATCCGTAGCCAGTCCCGCCCACAACGAGAGCAACGCGCGCTCCTTTTTCATGCCTGATATCTCTCATCTTGGTGACTTTGTGGATGGCACTCTGAGATTCAGCGGTTCAATGAGGAACGGCGTTCCCATCTTTGTCAAGAATGGCAGAGTTCATGACCGTTTCGAGAAGCCATCTCTCTCAACCCATGCCGAGGTGGATGAGTTCGAGGTGCCTGAAGATGAAGAGAAGATCTTTGTGTCAATGGATATGATTCGTGAGGAAATCATTTCTCTTCAGGAGCACTACGATAAGGTACATGAATATGCCGAGAACCTTCAGCAACAGGTTGAGCAATTGGAGGCCCAACTAAAGTCCCGAAAGTCATTTGATGATGACTTCGCTTCTACGCGGGCTAACGAGCAACTCATGGCACAGAAGAACCGTAAGTTTGTTACAGTGATAGCAACAGAGAACTAGCTAACTTAAATCAGGCTTGGAAGTGGAGGTCTCAGCTCTTCAATCGCGTTTGGAGCAAACCTCTCGCAAGATTAGCTTGAATGAGATTGAGAATGACTCCCTATCTCAAGAGCGAGACCGTGCGGTCAGGAAATTGCAAGAGGCATGCGAAGACATCAACAAGCTCACTCGAAAACTCAGCACAAAGCAGAAGGAGCTGGAGACGACTCACAAACAACTTGAGTCGACGGAGCAGATTCGCAGTGAAAACGACACTTTGCGACGGGATCTTATGTCTCTGAAACATGGCCGTGAATCGCTGGACCTCGAGAACAAGTCTCTCTCGGCCGCCAATGAAACTCTACGAAAGGAGCATGATGACCTTAAGGAAGAGGCTGAGTCCTTGCGCTCAGACAACAATGACGTCCGTCGGGAGCAACAGTCCTTGATCAGCGAGAACCGCTCGCTCCGAACATCCAACAAGGCTGTGATGGAGGAGAACGAAGATCTCCGGGAAAACTTGGACGGTGTTCAACATGAGCTCGACGCCGCCAAAGAAGAAATTGAGACAATGCAACAAGAGCTTCAGAGCGTGTCTCAGGTCAAGTCAACACTTCATGAGGATAACGAAAGCCTGGTACGACACAACGAGAAGTACTTTGAGGAGAACAAGGTCCTTCGACGCGAGAACTCAGGCTTTGAGCGAAGCATCCACAATCTCCATGATGAGAATACGAAGCTGAAGGAAGAGGTGGAGTTCCTCAAGCGACAACTAGATCACTGCCGTCCAGCTCCCAAGGAAGACTTTTCTGCTCGCCTCGACGACGAGACAGAAGAGAACATGACTTCGGCCTTCTTCATTCCTGATATCACCATGAACACTAACACCAACGATGTTGATACCGCTGAGAACGCTCAAGCCACTCAGACCAAGGACCTCACCGAGCAGATTGAAGACAGCGTCAGGCTGCCAACCATTCCCGATGTCACAGAGGAGGAAACTCGAACCCACACCAAGCGTGACAACACTTCCCACAGCGAGACTAGGCAATCCCAGACTCAGACCAAGGCCAAGGGCTCTAAGACGAGTAGCCAACCACAAAAGGTTGCCTTCTCGATCCCCGGCAAGTCTTCCAAGAGGAGTAGCTCCAACGTAGCGAACCAGGGCAGCAGGCGCCGAACCGCCTCCGAGTCCAAGAGACGAAGTTCTGCGAAGGGCATTGCGACCTACGACATGGACACTCTGGAGGACAACGATGAGACTACTGGTCTTCAATCCGTTGACAATGTCACACAGGATAACTCGACACAGCTGAGCGTTGCGCCCAAGGCGCGCAAGGAGAGCAAGAGCGCGGAACAGAAGCAATCAACTACTCAGAACACTACTAGCCACAGTGAGAGATCACAGCGCACCCAGTCCCAATCACGATCTTCGCAGAGACAGATTGCGATCGATATCACGGCTGATAGCATCAAGAGCGTGGATAAGGATACCTGCCCTGTTCTCTCTAGCGACGCCAAGAGAGTACTTGATGATCTCTGCGAGCATGAATGCCGCAACTGTACCGTCTGCAGTCGCATCACATCTCATCGTGGTCTCTTCTCTTCCGCCGATATCGCCGCCGGTAAGAAGCGTGTTACTGTTTCTCGACCAGTCCCTGTCACAGATCGTGACCTGTCGGTGGAGGACCCTACAATGCGTCCTACCCAACATCCCGGCCATGCGCTTGCTATAGTTATCAAGGGCCTTGAGGATGAATCTCATCACCTCCAGCTCGAACTCACACGTATTCAAGCCCAATACAACGGTCGTGACAAGGCTCTGGGTCGCCGCGAGCGTGTCAGTCTTGCTGAGACCATTCGCACACTGCTCAAGCGACTTGAAGCCAAGAATGACCAGATCTACAGCCTCTATGATGTCCTTGAGGGCCAAAAGGCTGCAGGCCAGGCCATGTCAGAGGAGGAGATTGAGTTGACGGTCCTTAACATTACGGGCATGACAGTCCGCGATGTCACTAGCCACAGTGATCAGCTTACATGGGAGGGTATTCCGGAGCTATAAGCAGTTTTCGGCACAAATATGAAGCGTTAAGAGGCATGCTAAATTTGAGGTTAATCATGGAAAGGCGTTTTTGGTTCATAATTGAGTCCTTTGGATCAGGGTTGTTGACCATCGCGGGTCAGATGGCATTATTTGGGAGTTTGGAACTGGAACTGGGAGTATCAGGGTCTGTTGATCAGTGTATCGTCGTTTTTGTACAAATATGACTCGCTAGTCTTTGACGACAATGACTATGAAAACATCTTCAGTTCAATCACTTTTGATTTCATCATATACTTGTTATCGTGCTCGTTTTATGAAGTTGAACAGAAAAAGGTAGGTATCCTTGATTCAGGTCTCTAGCAAATATCAAACAATGTCCGTTTTTACACACCAGCCCAGAAAAAAACAAAGATTTTAGGTTTACTCTTCATCCTCCTCCTCGTCGCTATCTGCAACACCATCCTCACCCTCCATCTCATCGTCCTCATCGTCTTCATTTTCATCTTCACTGACATCCTCTACTTGATCCTTCAGATCAGCCTTCTCATCCTCTCGTCTCTTGCGGTCGTCCTCTCTCCTCGCCTCCTCGAGCAGCTTGGCACGCTCAGCACGAGCCTTGCGCTGTCCAACGACATAAGCTCCAAGAGGTGTCTTGGCGATGTCGAAATCGCGGAGGAAGTTCTCAACCTGGGTGCGGTCCTTGGGAGCGAACTCGACCTTAGCGCGGCGCTCCTCGATGAACTTGCCGTTGGACTCGAGTTTTTGGACAAGCAGGATGAGTTGACCGGCAAGCTTGGCGTTCTTGTTGCCCTGGGTCTTGTTGCGGGCTTGCTTGAGCCAACGCTTGAGCTGGATAGTGACGGGGAGGGCGAGCTCGGGGAAGGCGATTGATGTGGTCCAGAGGAGGAAGTACTCGCCCAGAAGCTCGACGAGCTGCTCACCAACACCGTCCTGGAAGACACGGGTGCGGAGATAAGACTTGGGAGCCTTGTATGACGTGGCAAAGTCGAAGGGCTTGAGGGAGGCGGCCTTGGGGGGCTTCTTCATCTCGGCTGAGGTGAGGACCTCGAGGAGAGGCGAGGCGAGGGGAATGAAGGTACCCGTAGCGCGGGAGATGCGGAGAAGAGAGCGGATGAGGTGAAATCGGAGGGGGAAGTAGATGGCGGTGGGGATGAGTCGCATGGCACCAAGAGTGACTTGGACGAGAGGGTAGATGAGGAGCTTCAGCTGGCTCTCCTTTCCGGCCTCGGCCTCCTTCATGGGACTGCAGTGCTCGGCGAGAACGCATGACCAAAAATCAAGCGAGTGAGTGTACTGCCAGTTGTAAACAATGCGGAAAGCGTCGTTCTTGTTGTGCACGATACTGTTGCGCAAGTGAATAGCAAGTTGTCGGATGAACGAGAAAGCAGTTGTGTATCCAACGGCCTGATCGATGCCCCAGAGCTCGGCGGCCGAGTTCTTCATGAGGTTGATGCCCTGGACAGTGTTGGCGTTTGTGACACGGCAGCCCTGGATAAGACCTTGGTAAACGGCCTTGAGAACCGTCTCACGGATGCCCTTGTCACCGATAACGACGAGACGTCGCAGGACGAGGAATGCTGTGATCTTTGTCGACTCGGAACTAGCAGGCTGGGCCCAGAAGTTGACGACGGACTTGGCGAGAGCCTTGACGAGCTTCTTAAAGGAGAGGAGGTAAGGGAGAATGGGGGTGATGGATGAGAGGGTGAGCTTAAGAGTCTTATCGTCGGACAGAGTGCTCAGGAGGTGCATGATGGACGAGGTGTAAGTCTTGAGCAGAAGTGACAGTGTATGGAACTTTCTTGACTCGGTCTGGACGTGGACTCTGCCAGCGGCTGACTCCTTAACGGGGAGATGGTGGTTCATAACCGTGGGGATCTCCTTGAGAGCAAGGAGCAGGATGTCGTTGAAGACCTCAGGACTGTTGATAGCATATCGCTGCTGCGAGTCCTCCTCATCATCCTCGTTCAAGTGCGCGGCGCAACGGAACGCTAGAACGACTTGTCGAGCCGCACGTAGAGAGTTCTTCTCAGCCATAGCCTTCCTCCATGAGGCAACAATCTCACGGGTCAACTCGTTCCCTTGTGCGGCGGGCACCTTCTCCTTCTTCTGCTTCTTCTTCTTGGGCTGCTCCTCTTCTTGTTCTGACTCGTCGTCGTCGCCGCTGAGCCCATCCACCTCTGCCAGATCGGCGTTGTCGTCAAAGTCAAGCGCCTCGGGGTCGTTCTCCTTGAGGAACTTGTAGAATTCGGGATCCTTCTCGGCAAGTTCGTCCATGGTCTTCTTGCTCATGCCAACGCCGTCATCTCCCTCCCCGTCATCATTGTCGTCGCTGTCGCTCACAACGGGCTGCGCACCAATTGAGTCGTCAGAATCGCTGGCTTCGTTGTCCTCGGCGGCGCGGCCATCTCTCTTGCGCTTTCCAAGCTTGCCAGCTTTCTTATCCTTGCTGTCGATGATTTCGTCGAAGCCGCCCGAGAAGAAGTCATCGACGCTCATGTCGTTGATCTTCTTGCCCTTGGCACTGGGCTTCTTGACCTCTCCATCCTTCTCATCCTTGGAGCCCGCGTAGTACTCTGCATCCTTGGATTTCCGGGCCTTCTTCTTGTCCTGGATCTGCTGGCGCTGCTTGACTTTGGCGCCGGCTTTCCGCTTGTCGAGAACACCTGTGAGATGTCTCTTCTCGAACTTCTTGGTCGCCTTGAGATTCTTCTTGCCAGGCGCCATCTTGAATTATTATTAAACGCCTCGGCTGGCGAAGAATTGGTAGAAATCGAAGTTTTCGAAAATGGGTGGTTTTGCTCAAGTTTTAGGCGGGTTCCCAGAGGCTCTTGCCAAACAAACCAAAATTTTTGCGGCGATCTTATCGATAACGGAACGCGAGCGGAAAGGGCAGGTGGTGTGGATATTCTGCCGCACCCCTACGTAACTTGTCCCGCAGCCATCCCACCTCGGGCTCGATTGCGCCGCATTACTTAGACGTTGACCAAGCCAATGCCTCTTTCATGATGATACCAAGACAAGGCTATGCGCCGACTCCACATAGCTATGTTCCAAACACGAGTCTCTCCGCAAGTATAAACCTCGATGAAGTAAGTTATCTACTAATGATTCATCTCGTAGCCGCAGCTAACCGCCGAGCTTAGGAAGTCAAGCTCACAAACACCCGTGCCGAGCGCGACCTTCAAGAATCCCTCGCCGAGCTTTTCAGCATTATAATCACCCTCGATGAACTCGAGAAAGCCTTCCTAAAAGATGCAGTCCCTGAAGCAGAGTACACCGAGATCTGCGAGCGATCGCTGAGGCAGTATAAGGCGCTGCTGGCCGATGAGACGATTGCCAGAGAGTTCGGAGATCTGGAGGAATTCAAGGCCAAGTGGGATGTAAGAGCACATTCCATATCATAACTAGTATGTTTGGTCGAGGACTAATAACTATGTAGCTTGAAGCTCCTCGCGCAACCGAGCGCATTCGAGTTGGCATGCCCTCAACGACCATCGACCGAGCCCCAGCCGCGCAAACTCCCGCACTCGCCGCAGCCAACAACACAAGCGGTGTCCTTATTCTCGAGGCTACACAAGAATTCATCACCTTCCTCGATGCCGTTAAGCTCGGTCTACTCTCGAAAGACCAGCTACATCCGCTCCTCTCGGATGTGATCCAATCAGTCAACCGTGTCACGGACAAGGACTTTGAGAACCGTGGCAAGATCGTACAGTGGCTCATTACGCTCAACCAGATGAAGGCAACGGACGAACTGAGCGAACATCAGGCGCGTGAGCTGGAGCTGGATATTCAGCAAGCGTACCAGGGATTTAGAAGGACTTTGACATGAGACAGCTGTGGCATGATGATTTGTATATGTTGATGTCTTAAGAGCGAAGATGTTTGCGCCAATGTCTCTGCATGGCTATTAGAAGTGTTACTCCTGTTTCTATATACCCATAACGTTCATTTTCATAAACCCATAATGCATTAGACCAGGAATGTCCAGAAGCTTGGATAGACAAACTCGGACTCAAAGATCCTTCTGACTTGTTCCAGAACGAACCTCTCAACCTTGCCAACGTTCTTCAAGCTCTGCTTACCACCAACCCGCTCTCCAATCTCACTCTCCACGCGGATCTCCTGTAGCAGTCCTCCAAATCTTGGCTTGTGGTGTTCGTTCTTTGCATCTCCTTTAGAACCGTTCGAATCCTCTTCGTTGGTGTCGTCAGGACCAACAGCTGCGAGGGCATCGTCTGGGCCGAGGAAGCAGAAATGTACGCGCTTGCGAATATTCGCTAACACACCCACGCCGTCAAAGGTCAAGCCTGTAATGTTGAGCTTTAGAGGAATACCGACGAAGCTGGGCATGGGATAGTCGAGCAGAATCTCTGCCGTGAGGTGCAAGCGTATGTCGCCGTTATAAAGTATCCTAAAGACAGCCTGCACATCCTCGACGCGGGGTTCCTTCGCCCGCCGTCTATCATCTGTTTCTTCTTCATCATCATCGTCGACAATCGCTGAGCCACCGAGATGCGTATCCCTCGTTGGCGGCCGTGATGCCTCCACTGACGTAGGCGCAAGCGTAGATACGCTTCCCTTCTCCCGCAAGGCCTGCAGCGGGTCAAGAGTGGGTTTGAAGTTGTCCAAGGAGTTGATGCTGCCCTGAGATGGGTTCCGACTATGACTGGGAGTTCCCCATTCGTGAGCTGGTGTTCCTGGGACGCTCATCCAGTTGGTGTGATGTGCGCTTGCAACGGCTGCCAAGGGCGTGTGTGTGCCTGTACCGAGATGACTCTGGAAATAGCCCAATCCTGATCCTCCTAGAATTCCTGGGGTAGAAGTACCCAAGAATGGACTTCCAAGATCATGACCCATCATTTCATTCCTCAGAACTTCGCTTCTTAGACCGCCGCCAAGCCCTCTCCTCGCTCCTAGTCCTCCCCACGGCGATGGCCCAGGCCTCATCCTAGGCTCTGGAGGCGGTGGTGGAGGTGAGGGTTCCTCTTCGCTGTCTTCATCATCGTCATCCAAATCCTCATCGTAGAAATCCGGCAAAGGATCTGTGATGTCCTTGAGTTCCAGCCGTGGAGGAATAGTGCCAAAGTCGAAACCGTGAACCGTCACTGAGCGGATGAATCTTGGTAGTGGAACTGTCTGGAACTTGTCGTGGATGAAAGACCTGATGCGCTCGGCGAGGGCGTCGCCATCGGGACCGCTCGTGAGCGTCTCCCAATTTAGTTCAATCGACATTTATCTTTCCCCCTTTTGTGATCGTTAGAATTGTCAAGATTGAGTGCGGTAGGTTGTAAGAAGTGGATGAGATGATGTCTATGCAATAAGAGAGGTGGTTTGAGGTAGTAGCTTGTAGCGGTTACGCAGGCGCTACAGGCTTGACATGACGCCCTAAGGCACCATTAGTGGCACAGGTGCTGTAAACTTCCATAAGCTGTCGATTCACCTCAGCGTACCTATTAAATGGGCGAATTTCTGCACAATTCCAAAGCGGCCGTATCTATTAATTTATACAAAGCACATGCGCCATGCGAGCCTTCTGTAATAAACCGAACCTATGCTGTCCTCTTGAATGAATGCGCTTGTACCGTAAATGCCCCCATACCGACGATGATGCTTGACCTGCCACATAACATATAATGCATGGAACCCCTAACATTTACAAGATCTGCCTGGTACATGATCATAGGCTTCTCTCTTCTTTCGTATCTTTTCTCCTTTTTCATACATTGGCAGCTTGTACAGTCCTCAGCGCAGCATCTCGGGCTCCTCGAACCTAGCGCGCCCGTAGTAATGCGGATACTGAGGATTGTTAAATAGATGCCAGCAGTTGGGCGCTTGCAAAATGTATCTGGTTGTTAGTTAGTATATAAGCAATCATAGCGATGATCCCAGGTACATACCTTGCCATGGCCTCTCTGAAACGGGACTTGTATTCCTTGGGACTTGTTACAGTAGGTCGGTTGCGACCTCCACCTGCAAATCCACGGTCCTTGATCCAACTCTCAAGCTTCTTGTCCCATGTGTACGTGCGGATACAGTCAATGATGCCAACCACAAGCTCCTTGCGAGCCTCATCAACAGCAATCATGAGTGAGTAGTCCATCACGTTCTGTCTTGCCAAGAACAAGGTGTCGTTCCACACAGAAGCGCGAAGTAGCTTCTTGGAATGCTCTCTTGCAAAGAGTGGTGACTCGTAGATATACTCAACCATGTTCTCATCAAGCAGAACCTCATTCTGTTCTCCAGTCGACTGGATCTTGCGGTTGCGCATAGAGCCCTTGAGGTCAAAGATCCTAGTGGCCGAGCGATCGTAGAAAAGATTCTCGGTGATCAGAAGATCCAGCTTAATGTCAGTTCCTGTAACTGGGTTCTTGATGAAAACTTGGAAGAAGCCCAGCATCTTTGCAATCACTGATGGGAGGTCGTGAAACAGTGCTTCTGCCATGATGTTGAAGTAACCAGGCGCAAATCTTAGGAAAGCTGAAGTTTCAATGGGCGACAGAGACTGCTATTTATTAGCTTACCAACATTTGGAAACAGAGTTGTTGGGTTAAGACTTACCTTCAGAACAAGTCGGTCATCCAGTGTCTTCAAGAACACGGACTTGGTCTTGCCGCCCTTAGAATCCCACTTTAGGCATCGTGATAGCGACTCGACAATGCGTTCTGCAATGCCGCACTTCCTCCTGAGTGCATCAAACTGCTCTGCATAGAATATCTTGCAGGTCATCGTTGCAGTGCCTTCTCGGAATTGATACTTGAGATGCGTTCCTGTGACACGGAGCAGACTCTTCTCCATGTCTGTTTCGGACACCATCCAGTCTGTGCCATCCGAAGGAAAAGATTTGGGCTCTCCGTCCCCGCCACTTTCGACCTCGCGCTGCATAACTTCCTGTGCTTCTCGTCGAATGGTGTTCAATTTGCCGTTGTAGTCTTCACTGTTAAGAGCAAGCGCAATTACCGAGCTGGGCTCATCCTCTCGCACGATAATGTCCGAATCGACAAAGATATGATCGCTAGGGTTGACGGGGTATTCAAGCGGATGCCAACCACTGGCACCCCGCTCAGCCCAAAAGTTGGTAAGATATTTCATCAAACTGGTCTTCTGGTGTTTGGGCAGCTCCAAGGGAATGTCACTTGCATCCACCGAGTCAGCAATCTCCTTGATGTCGTGCAGGTACTCGTCAGGCACCGAATGTTCAAGATCAGTGGCTCTGTCGTCATCATCGGATAATGTTTGGCTGGTGTTTGCGATGGTGTTGTCGTCATTCTCCTCCTTGTCTGTCCTTTCAGCTTTGTCTGTTTGTTCTTCCTGGTCCTCCTTCTCTTCGCGCCCTTCATGCTGCTCCTCTTCCTTGGGCTGTTGGCTCCCCTCCTGCTGTTGTTCCTCTATACTCGCAGGTGGCTCTGCAGGAGTTGGTGGTTCAGTGAGAGGCTCCGGCTTTTGCTGTGAATCGGACTTTCGTGAAGCAATGCTGCTGGCCCGTTTGCCAGCTTCACGTTCAGCAACACTTTCTGAAGGAGGACTTGGCTCCTCGAAAGCCTCGTTCACATCATCGTAAACCTCGACAATGGCTTTTGTAGTAGTCCTAGGTAGCATAGCTCGAGGCTGGCGCATGTTCGCAGCACGCTTCTTGCGGTCTCGGATGCGCTCCTTCTCAAACTCGCGACTAAGTTGCTCAAAGTGTCTTGCCAGAGTTGAGACCTTTGACTCTCGCTTCTTGTGCACGAATCGGGGAATGCCTGAGGCGGTTGCTTTGCCCCTATCTTTCAGGTTTCTTAGGCCTAAGCGATCCGAGAGCTTTTTATCCACTCTGATCGACCCTTCGCCTGCTGTCGACTCAGTGCCTGAGCAGTCGGGAGGGTTCGTCTTGGACTCCTTAATACCGAGGCCCTTTCCAATTCCCGACTGTGTCCTAGACAGTGTGCGAATAGGATGGGAGGTCGCTCTCACCATAGGAGGCGACATCGCCTGTCCAGATTTGCGAGAGGGTCCACGTTCGACGGTAGCGGTGGGAATCGCAGTCGCATGAGTGGTTTGACCTGTCTGATACGCCTGTTCTCTTCGCATTTGGTCAACTCTTTCTGTCAGCGATGGCGCAGGTGAAGGCAAAGCTGCAAGAGGCGACGGAAGTGGCTCGGCAGAATCATTCGAAGTCGCATCAACGGTCGTATCAGATGGTCTTGGTGTTCTCTCAGGATCGGGCACAGACGTGTCTTGATCGTCTATGGCGCTTGAGGCTTCGTCAGGTTGAGAAAACTCAGGAGGAGGGTGAACTGGTGTCGAAGGAGTGCAAGCTAAATCCAACGGTTCCACCCGCTCAATGGCTCCCTCTGCAGGAATCTCAACCTTTCCATCTTCGTCAGGAACATCTTTATCATCAACAGGCCTTGATGAAGTGACACTAGCCTCCATACTGGTGTTATCGGTGTAGTCTGTAGGCTGGGTGCTCTTCCCTTCCTCTTCCGTGAATGTCTGAGATGGCCGCTCTTCGCTGTCAACAGTTGACGGGGTACCTTCGTTCGACGCAAGCGACTCCTTCGACTCATTGTCCGTGAACATCTTCTTCAGCTGCATGATCGTCAACTGACGCATATCTTTGTCGCTCAGGAAATCAGATTCGAATTTGGTAAATGCTTGATCCCATTCGCCAGCTTTCTCAAGCATCTCTCGAACGATACTGTTGAAAGGCACCACTTCATAGTACTTTGAGTTGACGTAGATGTCTTGGAGCCTTTTCACAATCAAGGGCTGGTCTTCTTTGGCCTTGGCTGTCAAACGATCAACTTCAGATTTGCACAAATCTGCTTTGTCGGGCAAGACGCTGTCGATCCTGATGCACATAAGTCTTGACCTGACCGAGGTCATGAATTTGGCCCATCTCTCTTCCATCCTGGCAAAAATTTCGTTTTTAAGTTTCAGATCATTCGTCACCTTCCATGTGATTCTCGCTCGGGGCACAACAATCTCCAACAGATCGATCGGGTCCCAGTGGATGCGAATTCGTGCGCCTTGAAGGCTGAAATATCGGACGTGTTCCCGATGATGGTCATGGGGACAATCGTGCATGTCCTTCATCTTCAACCCACGACCCCAAAAGAGGAGCTCTAGATATTTGCCAAACGAGTACTTGAACGTGGCCTCCGACATAGTTCTCTCTTCAGTGTCCTTCTTGCAGATCTTGCAATAAGTCCACATTGTGATGCCATCAAAGTCTGACAGAGCGGAGTTGTTTGGCATGTTCTCAACAAAAACTGTGATCCGAGATTGGTCGTGCACATACGTTCGATGGTGTTCTAGCATCTTGCGCTCGCAGCCATTGGAGGTGCAGACTTGGTTCATGGTGTATGCGAGGTCTTCAATATATTGTCCCAATGTGCAATCAGGATCCATGCCAGTGTCGATATGCTGCTCGTCGTAGAAATTGATAGCCACCAAAGATGGCTCAGTGCAAGGAATCTTTGTCTCGGTACAGATGACAGAATACAGAACAACGATGTTTTGGTGAGAGTATGGGTCGAAGAGGTCGAGATTGCCCTGGATATACGTCTCCCATTGACGAGTTTGCGTTTGATAATTGTATAGGGCCTTGTCGTACTCGGCATCGTGGACAGCACGCAGGATTTCCATGATCTGTTGTGGTGCTTTTTGGCCAATAGCTTCAACCATCTCGGGCTTGATGAGTTGGAATCGTGGAGGATCCGCCTTCTCTAGGTCGCCCCTCTCCTCGTAGTAATCGTGATCGCGGAGCCTGCGCAGGTAGAGCAACCTTCTCTCCTGCTCACGTGCCTTCATCAGAAGGTAAGGTTGGGTGAACTTGACATATGGCGAAGCAGAAAGGATCTTGGTCTCATACTTAGACACCATGTCGCTGTAATATGTTGGCATAGGGATGTCATCTGGAACTTGACTTGTTTGGTCCTGGGCAACTGGATCAGGCTGCTCCTGAAGGGGCATCAGACGTGTGCGTTCTTGAGTGAGCTGGCCAGACTGATTCAAGGAGCCTGAGTCGTCAGTTTCGGCAATACTAGAGCTGTCCATGGTAGTTTGGGAAGGCGGCTCGCTTTCGCTGGGCTGGTTAATCACAACGGCTGGACCGTCCCGAGAGTGGTCCCCACTATTGACACTCAAAGATCTAATGCTATCGCCTGGAAGGTGTAGAGAGTTTGCCATAGAATCTCCACCTTCCGGGAGCTCGATAGACTCGTCGCGTAGAAGGCTTGACTCGAGCTTCAGGTTGTAGACGACATAAACCATGAACTCCATGATGTGCTTGACCTTTGATAGAACTGTGCTGTTTGAGCCGCGCAGCGCAATTGTGCAGCCCAGCTCAGGCGTGCAGCCGGACAAGAATATATATGACTTTTTGCGACCTGGGTAGTCATTGTTCACAAACGTTCTGACCTCAAAGCTTGAGCATCGTCCAATTTGAACCGGCAAGGCTAGCATGTCGAGAGAAGAAATGATGTCTGTTTCAGCACACCGCGCAACAGCCTCAATGACTGTGTGCTTAACATTATAAGCCACTGAGATATTTGCATCGGAAAGATATTGCAATGCCACACCAGAGATGCTCTTTTCAGCAAGAAGCACTTGTGGGCGGAGATTTATGATTCTCTGGACCACAACTCGTAGAAACTCTTTTTCTTGCTCGATGACGGGTTGCAAGCTCATAAAATGCTGTTGATGCCGCTGGTACTCAATGGGAAAAGTGACAAGCAGTACTCGTGGGTTGGTGATCCTGCGTGGCATACTCTTCAATGCCAAGTTCTTGGTGAAAACTACACCAGAGATGTAGGCCGTATCACCAGGCTTGCCTCCGGGAATCCTCTTCAACTTGACGTAGTGTCGGATATCCATGTCTTCTCCCTTTGCAACATCTGGGTCCACATCGTCTGTTGCCCGCAAGAGAATGGGAACCAAAGCCTTTTGCCATGCCGGCGGGTTTGGGATTTCTGCGTCGTCAAGTAGCTGGTGCAGAAGCTTGTCGACATGCCTCAAACTAGACGAGTTGAGCTCGACTTTCGGCGCCTTTGCGTGCTGCAAAGAATCACTTCTAGTGATTTGATTCGCACTTTGATGGGGCGTGTCTAAGGCGAAAAGCATTTCAGATGACTGCGAGGGGCCCTTGTACACAGCAGACTTTGGGCGCGGCGAAGGCAAGTGGTGCATACTGCCACTGACATTGCTAGTGTTTCGTCGCCTTGGTGGCCGCCGATATGCACCAAGACTGCTGGGCAGCTCGTCGAGTCCACCTCTGCTCACGAAGCTCATGCCGCTAATGCTCTTTTCGCCAGCCCTATGGCGGTATTTTCTGTTAGCATTTACGTAGGGGGTGAGCTCCGACTTGTCATCGCCAAGACTCCCTGGCTGTAAATCGCCTGTCATTGTTGCAAAAAGGCTCATCTGCTCATCTTCACTCGATTCGTCAGACATGTAGTCGGCCAACTCCGGATCAATGATGTTATCGTCGTGGAAAGCAGGAAACTTCGGCTTCTTAGCATCTTCATCAACTATTCCACGTCTAAAAGGCGCTCTTTCTTCGGGTGCGGGCTTGAAACGGCCCAAGAAGCCGCTATGCTTGGAGTGATGTCGTTTATGGCCTGCAGAGGAGTGTGGTCGTCCACTTAGAGATTTAAGAGACCGTGAAGAGCCGGGTCTGCTTAATTGTGGCGCATCTATCTCTAGAATAGCGGCAGTGCGAGACTCTCCAAGTCGGCGCGTTGCAGGTATGGTCATCATCGGTGTCGTCACAGGTCTCGATACAGGTCTCGAGTCTTCTGATCCTTCTGAAGCAACCCCTGATTCGACGTCCCTCGGCTTGGATTGGCTCGCGTTGCTGGGAGTTTTTCCGTGATTCGCACCGAAGAACCTTGGCATGAACGATTGCTCATCTCCAGAGTCTTCTGAACCGCTCCCGTCGAAACGCCTGGTGATAACTTCAAGACATCGTTTGCAGACACGCAACGAGCCTTGCACACCAAACTTCTCTCCTGATATCACGGTAGTACACTTTGAATCAAAGATGCAACCGCAAGTGCGGCAATGGTGCTTTCTCCTGAATGCACTAAATGGCGTTTGGCAGAGGAAACACTCCTTGACAGTATCGTCCTTCATCCAGAACTCCTTACTCAAAACCTGTTTTCGCATCCGAGTGAGTTGTGCATTAACCTGCTCCGAGGCCTCCTCGTTGCTTGTAACAGTGCCGGGTATTCTGAAGTCGCCTGAGGCCATCTTTTGTGGTTTTGCATTATGACTGAAGGAATCGTGGTTCACGGAATCATGGGCGGAGGTGCTGACACGGCTAGGCTCCGCTGTTCCTCTATCCAGGGAAGATTCTCTTGAATTCTGGTCACCGGGAGATCTCGACCGGCTAATGCGGTCGATGACGGCGGGCTTCCTCCTGACACTGTCGGGCGACAGCAAAGATGAGGTAATAGAAGGGCTGCGAAGGCCCCGAGTCTGGAGTGAAGGAGTACGATGATGATGCGTGCTCCTAGGACTTGTCGGGCTTTTGAGGCTTTCTTCGATGCTTGAAGTGTCGTCACGCTTGGATCTAGGCGGGAGTTTGCCATCTTTCATGTCAAATAGACTGGCTGGAGATTCAGCCGTTGACAGATGCGCCTGTAAATCAGCTCTACTGCTGATACTCTTTCGACTCGACCCGACACCACCACTATCCTCGGTGCGAAGGGTAGTATGACTAGGATCCCTGTGTACCGTGATAGGAGCTATCGTAGGGTCAGCGGCGATAGAGCTGGGAGCCTTTTTGGAGAAGCTTTGACGACTTGTAGGGTTAGATTTTTGGTTCGACATTAAGCTAATACTCGAGGGCTTGGACGACTGAACTTGCGGTCGAGGTTCAATAGCGCCGCTACTGACATGCACTGAGGCTGCATCGTTAGGTAGAACTTGTGATGAGGAAGTAGACAAGGAAGCGGCCGTATCGACTCGACTAAGCGAGCTGATAGAGGCTTTCGAACCATGGTTCGCAACGATCGAGGTCCTCTTTGAAGATGGCTCCGATTTTTCTGCAGAAGGTTGCTCCTGTGGTGATTTTGGACTTCCAGCACCCACAGCTTCCCTGAGCCGACTGTAGAGACCGCTGAATCCCTGCTGAACCAGATCACCTGCGATTCCTTTGTTCTCCGAGGTCGGTGCTGCTGTCGGGGGCGGTGCAAAATCGTTGAATGTAGTGAGAGAATCACACTGGCTTGCGGAGGTGTGTATCTTGTCGAGTGTATGGGCAAGTTGCCCTGTAGCGATCGAGTTGATAGAATCGCGGCGGTTTCGGATGGGGGAGCTCGCCGACGCTACAGACCCAGACCGGGGCCGCGACATGTTGACGATGTTATTTTTTCTTTGAAAATCGTTCTAACGGATAGAACTCGAGAGACTTTGGGGGAATATAGAGTTGGGATCGGTATATGGATGCCCAGCGATCGTCGACAGTAAGGCCTTGGATGTCCAAGACTCATTACATGTGACGTTTGTCCCCTTTGGGTCACTCAAGGAAACGCGACAGCCACAGAGCGAGTTCGAGATATCAACAGCATGGTGAGCTCGTATACGTTTAAAGGTAAGTAAGCAGGTCGTCGGTAGATGGAGAAGTGGCCACCTGAGGAGTCGATCTCCAGGGTTCGCTGATCGGTGAAGATGTTGTGGGTAGACAAGACTGAAGAAAGGACTGGGGGGTCTTGAGAGAGACGGGACGGCGCGGGCTAATTCGACGTTAACGGTGGAAGGACTTGAGACAACAGGCAAAATGACGAAAGGGCATCAGCAGCGTTTTGCGGCGTAGAGGGAATATGCCGTCCCGCGCAGCTAATCACGGCTGTGCGTCGTGAAGATCCAAGGTCGAGAACGAGCTTGGGCATGAGTTGGATGCTTGATGGCGTCAGACAGACCCTGGCGAGGCAGCGGCCAACCGCTAACGGCTAGGGAGTAGCCGGTACATGCCTCTAACAGCATTTGATGCCATTGAAGTCGGCAAATGTTAGGATACGACTACGATGATAGTAGCATGCTTATTAAAACATATTCTAGCGAATTTGAATTAAACCTGACCTATTTTACAATACCATGACCGATGTTGTCACCTCCATCTGAATAGGTACTTACATGTAGTGTAGCTACACCAAGTTTGCAGATGCATCTCCAAGCATAAAAAAGCCACCTCAAGTACCGACTACCTGGCATTGATTGAGCACGAGCCAACTTCTACCACCCACACCTAGAAAAAGGACCCCGCAGATTTCAACGCGGCCCAAAATTACCCGTCGCGTCGCGCTGTGCTGCGCCTGCGTTTCGTTTCAATTCGCTACGACCATCCATCACTTCACTCGAGCGTCACTGCAACTATTCTGCAAAAATTCCTCTTCCCATGCATGCGATCCTTCTCCGTACACACTTTGCACATCTCGACAGTCGATCCTCGCCGCTCTCTTCCCACCGATCTCTTCGCTTCGTCGCACAAGACCACCATCGAGCACCACCACCAAAGCCCATGTAACGCACATCGTGACTGGTGTAGGGCAGTCTGTCGGTTTCAATGTCTTTCGCTTCGTCCCCTTCGCGGGACGTTACGGAACTGTTTAGCCGACGTCGCGTCACCAACATACCGTCAGATCAGAAGAATTTACTCGAACAGCCTGACTCCTGGGCAGTCAACTTGAAGAACCAGCCTCACGGCCTGGCGCATATTCCAGGTCATGTCTTGGAAACAGTCAAGGCAGCCTACGTTGCTCGGCAATCAAGCCGGCAAAAGCTCACCCCACAATCAAAGAAACGAAGCGCTAGTTCTGTAGCATCACCAAGCAGCAAGCGCATGCGAAATGGCACTACGAGCACCCCAAATCCCGATTTCGAGAAGCCGCCAGCGTCATCCCCTGAACGCCCAATTTCCTCATGGAGCTCAAGTCCGAACCGCGACCAACCCGAACAATCTGCGACAGTAGAGGTAGCTGCTGAGTCAACCACTCAATCATCTATCATACACGAGACTCCCAAGACGGGTTCTGTACGCCCTCCTCCACGACAACGTTATATACCTCCACCCGAGCACTCATCCTCACCCGACGAAGCTGAAGATGACTTGGAAACGAGGATTCCGGATGCGCAGCCTCATAGTGAATCTGTCAATCGACCAGCAGTGCGCCTCAACCCGACTGTCCCATCACCCTTCTCTACGAATAGGACAATGGCCACACCTCCATGCGCGCAACCGAGCCACCCCACCCAAACAGTGGTCCCGAATACTGTTGTTGCGAACAAAGAAACCCTTACGGAGAATAAAAGTCCAGACGAGGGCCAATTCAGACCAACACGCAGATACAAACTTATCGATGTTGACGCCGTGGGTAGAAAGAGGAAGAAGAGTTATAACGAGAAAGAGCGCCTCCCACCCACCATAACACTGCCACCGTCAATCGAGAGCTCGATACCAACATCGTCTGATTCGATTATTCCCAATACGTACAAAGTCACTACGACTCAAGAGTCTATAAGGGAATCCATCGAAGAGAACGAGACCGCGGATCACGTTGAGGAGGTTGTGCCGTCAACCAATGATCAAAAACCAGCTGTGAATCACTCGTCAAATCGTCGAGTAGAATCTATCGCTCAGTTGGAACATTCTGGTACGGCCAAGGACACCACTGACACGGCAAACCAATCCCAGCAACGACCGGCTACTCCTTCGCAAATGGGTCCATCTAAAGTGACTCCCATATCAAATTCCCGTAAACAACTGAGTAGCCAGAAAACGGCTAGAAAGTCGATCCCACCCACACCACTGCGCATAGAGCCAGGAGCTCGTTCGGATCCATATGAGATCTTTGTTCACCATTATCCGGCATACGCAGGAGACGACTGCGGTCGAAAGCTACCGGGCACCAAGGAAAATTTTGTTAATGCGTGTGTGTATCTCAACTATCTTCGCAAACGACGTGGACTTCGGGATTGCCTCTATGACGACTTCATCCGAGCTTTTCCATGTCATTATAAGGAATACGTGAATCGCTTCGGCAAGTCGGCCATGGTCGCGATCGACTGGTTCAACAAATTGAAAGATGCTCCTGCCTATGATAAATACGTGGTGCACAGGGGCAATCTTTCTCATATCCTCAGATCGTACCCCGAGGAATTCGCCAATGCAACTGCATCGATTCATGCAACGAGCAATTCAAAGAAGGACAGCGACGAGATCAGCATATATACGAGCTCAGAAGAAGAAGAAGGTGACCCGGAGGAAGAGGATGGACCTTCGAGCTCGCCTGGTAGAACGTCACGCCAATCTAGGCGAAGCGTAGAGTCACAACAGCCAATCGCGACCATTGAGAACGATATGGACATCGATATCCCGGAAGTCGTATCCTCACAGCTGTCGAGCACCAGGAGACGGAAGTCATCGACCCTTCCAGAGCAGCCGAGAGTGAGATCGAAGCCTATGCCACCACCAGCGCCGGCACCACTACCACCATCATCCTCTTCTTCCAGGTCCCAAAGGGTCCCGACTCAGGCGCAATCTCCCTTGTCTTCTCGGGCTCCCGAGTTTTTAACTCAGGCTCCTCCAGGGCCCTCGCCCAAGATCCCACAAACTTCGATGCTACCACCCTCCACTTTCGGAACGTCAGTAATAAAGCCACGAGCCCCTCGACCGTCGCAGTATTTTAGCAGGATTTCTTCGAGCGGCCTGAGTAGCTCAACACCAGCTGGCCGATCTGAAAAGGACCGCGCAAGACTCCAAGAACATTTTATGAAGAGAAAGTCCAGGAACGGGGTGAACGGGTTGAAGTCAAGCAGTGGGCGTAGCAGCAGTGGCCGAACGGAGTAAGGATATTGGATTTGAAAACCACCGATACTGGACGGCCAATTGAAGTGCCATGTGAATTGATGAAGAGTTTGAGGCCAGGAGTATGTGTAATTGTTTCTGTATTTCAACTGATACCCAAAAAATATGTTGTCTCGAGCTGTCAGGTAGTTATTAGCGAGCGAGCCATGCCCATGAAAGAACATGATATATGGAAGCCGACATTTTCGGTTGTAAAAAAAGCTCCATAGCGAAAAGATATCAAAATCGGTGACGCTGCGTTGGCGGAAAGAACTGTCTATTGTGCGTGGGCAACATGTCTATGGTAAGCTAGCTGGTTCAACTGGGAACCTGGCTTGATTAAAGAGACGGACTGCATGGCGAGTATCCAGAAGATCGAGACTTTATAAAAGTTTTTGATGTGAAGTTGCCTTTCTTAGTCAAACAACTCAGTCTCGATCATGCCGTAAACAAAATTATTTTTCGCCTGCCAGTCGTCGTCTCGTTCCACGGGGGTATCATACATTTTCTTTTGGTCCCAATCTTTTCGCTCCGTGGCACGACTACTCGCTGCCCATCTCGACGTGGTCTTTTCGCCTTGCCCTTCCCTGTAGCCCATTGGTTGTTGAGAGTATCCATGTAGTCGTAATCCTGTCATTAGAGTTCATTATGTTTTCTTAGATAGTCAAATCTTGTTCATTTCACTCGACTTCAACTTCGGCCCTGGCAGCGGCTCTGGCAGCAGCTTCGTCTTCCTTCTTCTTCCTCTGGCGCTGCTCCTCCTCGGGAGTCATGGTGCGCAGCTGGAGGGCGTGGATGCCGTTCTCCTGGGCCATCTCGTCGCGGAGAAGGGCGTAGACCATGCGGTGACGGGCAGGCTGCATCTTGGAGTTGAAGGCATCTGAGGTGATGACCACGCTGTCATATGTCAGTTTGTATTCATGCATGCATGTGGGTATATAGGTAGAGGTAGATCCAAGACTGGGGTTGTTGCAGGAGAAAGTGGGTGGTGTGAGTCTGGGGATGAGACTGCATGACAAGAGTGTCACGCGTGATGAGATGAGATGATATGATTCCAAAGACAAAGTTAAGGTAGCACAACTGTGTACAACCTCTGTTTAACGGTGAAAAGCGCGTAATGCTTACCGAAAGTGTGTCTCGCTGGAGGTGGTGTGTTCCATAGCCTTGTGGTGAGAATGCAGATGAGAGTCGTTGTAGATCTCTAGTGTCTGCGGGTTGAAAGCAGCCGTAATCTGAGAAAATGTCAGCATCAATTCTTACATACAATCCTCCACAAAGTACGATAAACAAAACTTACCTTGGCGCGAATAGTGTCCTCAACAGGAGTGTTGGAACTCATGGTTGAGAGCTGTCGTCCGACGCTCGAAAAGCCGAGCGCGTATCGTCGAAACATGAGGTGTGAGGCGGTCTGAAAGGGAGAGAACGTCGTCTACGTCCTGTCACAATTTGCACAATGTCGAAAAAAAGGTCGACAAAGGCAATGCTACTTGTTTAAAAAGCGAATTGAGTTGATGCAAACTCGGAAATCGCGGGATACCGGAGGGAGATAGAGACTTGTCCGGATCCCAAGTGGAGCGGTAATAGATCGACAGGGCAACACGGAGAAGAGTAGGAAGGAGTTTTTGGGTGGGAGGAGACCAAGTTCTTAAGGTCCTTTTTAAATTTAGGTTATCGGTCTGCCCCCAAATAAAGCCACACTGTTAACGTGACGTGACAATGGATGGATGGATGGATGGATGTGCAAAAACGAAAACGAGAGCCGAGTGGTTGTACCTTATGTAGGGGAAAGAAGTTTAGAAAAAGGAAGTGCAAGAGGCTGGAAGAGAAGATGCAGGCGGTTACATATAAGAGAAAGAGAAAGAGAAGAACTCGAGGCTTGGCTTTGGCCTGGCCTCAGGTACTATAAAAAGTGGCGGAAACACGTTCTCTCTCTCTCTCGTGAATGAGACCAGACGAAATACACTGTCTGTGATTTGCGAAGTTGACTTGACAACTCAGGGAGCCGTTATCCGCTTCGGTGTGAAGTCAAGTCGGTGAGCTAAGAAAAAACGAAGCAAAAAAGCAAAAGCCACAGCACGCAGCAGTAACAGTACCTTACAGGCACAGGCACACAGGTACAGGTACAGGTACAGCACAGCACAGTACAGGTCACAATTCCTTCTGCAGACGTTCGCTGTGGGCTTCTAAAAGCGCGGGGATGTTCATTTACCGTCTTTCCAGCAGCCAAAGTGGCGGACAAGTTTTGATCCATCACATCACATCCAACCCCTGAAGCCCTCTTTGTCCAATCCAGCAAATGATCAGCCGCCAATCTGCGTCTCAGTCCAGCCAGCTGGGTCGGGTGCCCTGACCGCCTGGCTCCAGAGCGGTGAAGCCAGGAACCAGGGTGATACAGACCAAGAGATGGTTTCTTTGAGAACCACCCCCTGGTTTTTCTTTAATCTTTGATAGCGCTTTTTAGGGCTTCTTGGTTGAAACATGCAAATGATGGACTGCCACGACAAACAAAAAGTGTTTAGCCGATAACAGCCAGACTAGACCAGACCCAAGCTACCCAAGATATACCTCCCCCGGCCTGCAGACTTGACAGCAGCATCAACAGTGGGGTTTCTGGGACGATCCGGTTCTGGAGCTTTTTACAATAGAGGTACAGTAGCTTGCTGGAGCTTGCTGTAGGTACGGTCCCAAACAGGCGGGATCTGGTGTGATAGCGGTCTCGTGGATTGGGCCGGCCCATGCAACCGTACGGTCCGGGGTCTGTGATATGTAAGGTAACCCACACACGTATTCGTCTTCTTTCTCTGAGTTGTTGAAGTGCCAGCGTTTACAACAACGTATCCCCTGTTTATCAATTCACGACAAGCCATTGACTCACGGATCATGTACTCCGCAGTAGAGTCATCTCAACGGTTGGGTACCGTACAACGTGAACATGTCGGTTTGTGTTGCATTGCAGTCGAACGGTTCCTCGGGCGCATTAGCTAGCTGCCGAGGCTCAGTTGATAAACAAAACAGAAGTACTTTATTGGTTTCATGATCGTCTGCCGATTCATGCTTGCGACACGCCAAAGAGTTAAAAGTGTGCGGCTTCGTCTCCCCTGGCCTCAAAATTGTTCGGCGCGGCTTCTGGCAGTACGTACCTCCGGGGAAGGCGGCCGTCCGTCCGGCCCGTTGTCCGCCTAGACCCTACCAGAGCATGGACGTCAATGAGTCTAGCATACCCACTTTGGAGCTTCACAAACTCCCAACACCAATCTGGAAATCAACTCACGTTTTATGGGATCGCCAATCCCCTCTTCCTTCCCCTCTTAGCTATCCTCGGCAAATGCGCCGGTGATTCAGACTCGGCGTCGCATTGAGTCTACGTTCCGAGCTCCGGATTGGCCTTTTGATTCTCGCATCCTTGTCCGTACCCCGGCACTTCGGGGCCTCAGTCGTTCACCATGTCGCTCCTCCGCTATGTCGTCTCGTCCGCCCTCCGGCGTCCGAATACTCCCTCCGCATCCTTCATCACCCTCCGTCCCGCCGTCAGAATGCTCTCCACGCTACCGCGCTTACCGCTCTTCGAGGCCGTCGCCCGGCATGACCCCGAGTCCAAAGCCGTGGTACACTCCCTCTCCGGCCGGACATTCAAGTACGGAGAGCTTCTCAGCGATGTAAGTCGCGCACGAGATCGGCTTTCTGAAGCTGCTGGTCGCAAAGACCTCAATGGCGAGCGCATTGCTTTCCTTGTTGAGAACAGCTATGACTACGTAGGTGAGCTCATGATACGGCCCCGCGATGTTACTATGCGGCGGCAATGTTGCTAACCGCTGGTATAGTGACGCTCTTGGCCGCAATGGCTGCGCGCTCAATTGCCGTACCACTGTCCCCCGCATTTCCTGCGCCAGAGCTACAGTATATCCTCAACCAAAGCGAAGCATCGCTACTAGTCTCCTCTCCGAAATTCGCATCCAAAGCTAAGGAGGTTCTTGCGACCGATCTTACAACGAAACCGGCGTATCTCGAGCTCCAGAAGCATCAAGGTGGGGGTAGTCATGAAAAGGTTGAGCTAGACGACGCCAACCCTGGCGAAGCCGGCATGATGCTGTATACTTCGGGCACGACCAATAAGCCAGTAAGTCAATACTGCAACAGCTATAATATTTCTGAGTGCTAAAACTCGTCTTAGAAAGGAGTCCTACTCCCTCAATCCGTCTTGACAGCCCAGTCTCAGTCTCTCGTCGATGCTTGGAACTACTCGCCATCCGACCATCTCCTCCACGTTCTCCCGTTGCATCACATCCACGGCACTGTAAATGCAATCCTCACTCCTCTCCTCGCTGGCTCAACCATCGAGTTCATGTTCCCCTTTAACGCCGATGCCGTCTGGAAACGCTTCTCAGTACCTTTCCTCGCCAGTAACGGCGCCTCCACGCCCAAAGAGAAGATCACATTCTTCACTGTTGTCCCTACCGTGTACAGCAGACTCCTCACTTCGCATAAGAGCCTTCCCTCTGATATGCAAGAAGCGGCTCGCACAGCCATCTCCCCGGAGAATATGCGCCTCTCCATTTCTGGCTCCGCGGCGCTCCCAACGCCCATTAAGACCGCCTGGAAGGATCTCAGCCAAGGCAACGTTCTCCTCGAACGCTACGGCATGACCGAGGTCGGTATGGCTTTGAGCTGCGGTCTCGACTTTTCCGATCGCGTGGATGCTAGCGTCGGATGGCCGTTACCATCTGTTCAGGCCCGTCTGGTTGACGTCGATACTGGCGATCTTATCAATGAGGGCGAGGAGATTGATGCGCAAGGCCGCGAGCGCTCTGGTGAGATCCAGCTCCGTGGCCCGACCATCTTCCGTGAGTACTGGCGCAACCCAACCGCAACGGCCAGTGAGTTCGTAGAAGATGCAGACGGTAACGGTAAGTGGTTCAAGACGGGCGACGTCGCTGTTCGCCGCCCAGTTCCCTCAGCCACCGCCGCACAGCCCTGGACTCATGGCCCCCTGTACTTTATCCAGGGGCGCAAATCCGCCGACATCATCAAGACAGGTGGAGAAAAGGTCAGCGCTCTAGAAGTCGAGCGCGAACTTCTCTCTCTGCCACAAGTCTCTGAGGCGGCTGTCGTGGCTGTCCCTAGTGGCAACTGGGGCCACAAGGTCGGCGCTGTCCTGGTTCTGGACAACGACGTTGTGAAGAAGTGGTCAGCGCTTGATATGCGCCGGGCCCTCAAGGGGCGTCTAGCAAACTACAAGATTCCCCAGGTAATGCGGATCGTCGATCAAATTCCTCGGAATGCTATGGGTAAGATCAACAAGAAGCAATTGGTGAAGGCCATCTTCCCTGATGATATCAGCGGGGATGAGAGCTAAGGACCAAATAAAAGTTGTAAATTTTGTATCAATTATTGTAATCATTGTACGATTGTCAAGCCGTGGATGGGGCGCATTGTATAAGTAATTTGGTAGCATTTGATTATAGCTATCAAGAACTCATATGGAGCAACTGGATTCAGTTGATCAAAAGTACAAATCTATTTTCCTGTCCCTTCCAGTGGCCGACTTTTCATACTTCATGGTTGCCACTTCGGAAACAGTCCCTCCGAGCAACGCCAGTATAATATTGAGCCAAATGAAATCAAGGATATGTTGTGGCCAAGGTCCAGTCAAGATTATCCCTGCCTCGGCCCAAGCAAGTAGCCACTTTGTCCTTGCCTTGCCGCTTCATCATCAACCACTCGTTGACCTTTCGTGTGAACCACTGGGTGAGCGGCGTCAAGTTCAGAAACATGAAATGGTCATTATCGGATATCGTGCTAAATCAACGTCGTGCCTCCGCGTAACCGGGCGGACGTTTTTAAACAACGTGCTTCGCCTTGGCTCTTGTGCTTCCAGAGTGGGCACTGTCGGTGTGACCAGAGAACTCGACCTGCTCAGCGGCCGGCAACTCGAGAATCTCCTTGAATCGACGCCCAATAGACAGGAGGATATCCTTACCCTTCTCACTGCTTCGGCCCTTGCCGCCAGCCACATCGCCCTCACCTCGGCCGGGAATGCTCTTTCCTATGGTGCGAGTCCAGACGCCGATACGGAAGAAGGCTTTGCGGACGTTGACGACAACACCCATGACCTCACCATCATCCTCGTCCTCGAGAGTCTCGCCGATCGCGGCCATCATGACCTGAAGCCACAGGCGGTCGACATCGATGTTGCGCTTGTCCTTGTACTGGTAGGACCACTTGCCACCGTGCTTGTTCTGGGGGTCCTCCCACTCGGGGCGGACACCAGCCTTGAAAAGATGGTAATCGGACTTGAGTGAGAGCTCGGAAACGGGGGCAACATTATTCTGAAAAGATTAGAGTGTTGTCGGGACAATTTTGACTTTTTTTCCACTCACATAAACGCCCCAGAACTCCTCAACAGAGTCAAAGGTAATAACTTCCTTAAGGAGATCGTTCCAGTTGTCGCCCTGTCACCTCAATATTAGTACCAAGATTTAGACATATAATTGTGTCATTTCGCACCTTTCCGCTCGGGGGCTTGGTGAACCAGAGAGTCCACTTGTTCTGAAGAGGGTGCTTGACATTGAAGTTGTCCTTGTCGTGGAAGACAGTAACGGGCTTGTCGTCCTTGATATCGGAAGAGTCTTCCTTGCCGTTGGGGTCGACGGGGATGGTGGTGAGGTCGACCTGCTCGTCCATCTTGGGGGTCTCTGTCGCGGCGGCAGCCATTGTGTCTGGTGCTTCTTCTAGCAAATACGCAGAGTCGCGGTGCAAAGTGAAGGGTTTCGCGGATGAAAGATCGCGGGGCAAAGTTGAGATGATAGCGGAGGCAAAAGAAGTGGGAGCAAGCGGTGCGGAAGTGGGGCGAGGATGAAATATTTAGGTTGAGCAATTCCTTCCGTGTAGAGGATTTGTTTGCAACTTTGCGCCAGGCAAGAGTTGCGGATAGTGAAGCAAGAGCGATTGAGGTGACGTTTGTCGGAAGGTGAGTAGGGCGCCTGTTTGAGGTTTGGTTTGTGTCGCGAGGCGCAAGGTCAAAAATTCTTGGGTGCTGACCTAAACTGGTTGTTCCTGCCAAAGCGGGTAATTTTGGTGCCTTGTTGTGCCTCGTCTGCCTTGTTTCTAAGGCCATATATTCTAGGAATGATCTTCTCAAACGTTTCAGTCAAGGGACTCACTCACCTTGTCAACTCCTTATTGACCAGGAATTTGCATTGATTCAACGAGGGTTGGTGGCAAGTATTCACTGACCCTGGAGATGAACCTGAATCTTTTCTCGTTTCAACATGGGCTTCAAGTGCCAAGGAAGATCCGTCTCTGTTCCTGGTTCCCAATTATACAACCTAACAACATCCTTTGGGACTACGGACAAGGTACTTCGATATTGACTTCTTTGACAACTGACGCTAGTATTTATTTCTGCCAAGGCAAAGATAATGGATCGGAAATCGCACAGGGCTTTTTCTCTATGAATTCCCTCCATTGGTCAGTGTTTCAACAAACACAGTCACCCACGTACAACACATATCCACAGATCCAGCTTGCAAGCCTGACGGTTAACTAGCGTCAAAGTCGGGCCTCGAGAGTTTAATGCAACTCAACTACTGCATATGACGCAGGATTGCTAGTCACGCGCGATGTCAGGTGTGAAAGATGGATACACAGGATTGCTATGAAAGTGAGCCCATTCTGAAGTTTCAATGCTCACTGCCACAGCTGCCAAGCTGCTGTGCCCATTCGTGTCTCAACCGTCCTGATGCGCTGTCATGGATGTATTCAGGTCATCACTTCAACTCCGTGACCCCCATTCATGCCTCCACCTCAAAACAGCACAACCCACGCTTTTGTTCTTCGGAGTCGTTCGTGCCTCGCACCATTTCGCATGCAGGCTGGAATCTAGACATTTCCCAGACCCTAGTCAAGTGTGCCGACGGCAACAAGTCAAATCGCGCCGGGTTAAAACATCAGGGACAAAGGAAAAACACAGTCAGATATCCAAACGGCAAAGGCGGTTTCACACAATCCCATCTGTCCAGTCAGCTGCTCTCTTCTGACCAACTTGTGCCAACTTCAGCATTACTGCGTCACTTAGCCTATCCCTTGAGTGAGGCGTTCAAAGCGCCAACGATATTCCAAGCCTGCAATTAAGCCTCAATAGTCACCCACCTTGGACCTCAGTCACCATTCACAAGCGACCTTGATTTACACGGGGCGGGATTTCCCTTGGCCTTTGCTTGTGTTTATTGGCTTTTATTAATATTCCTTGTCCCACATTAGAGTGACAACTGGTGCACACCCGCTTCATTACGTATTCTACACCATGGTCTTGTCCCCGATGATCACCAGTGTCTAACGCTAGGTTCTCATGCAGGAGCTCAGGCACTGGCTATGCCCATCTGGAATGCGAACGCGTCTCACAACTCCATTCCATCCCACCCTCACGACCCCTCGGGTCCCTGGTGTCTCTGTAAGCCCCTCATGAGCCATCATCCGAGACCTGCACGATCAACGATGGGCTGACCAGGGTTAGCATGCCTGGTCTTTTTCGTTCATCTCAAGGCACAACCCATATATAGTTGAACTTATAATAAGCCCGTATCTCCCAGCAAGACAAAGAACATCCAGTTCCCAGCACACCCACTTCAAGTTACCTCTTTGTCCCCTCTTCTTTGACTGTGTCGACAATCTCCCTCTACTTTACTATCAAATTATCTTACCATCATGGAGCCCGAGACTCGAGCCACCTCCTCCTTTGAGAAGGATGCCTACAAGACAAAGGACAATGCCTCCAAGGGCAAGACTCGAAGTAGCTCTCTCTTGACCATCAGCTCTGGGTTCACCTTTCTAGCTGCCCTCCCTGGAGGATCTAGCTCGTCGTCGTCTTTCAGATCATCGTCTTTCCGATAAATACCCAACATCAGCTCTTATTTTGTTCTTTCTATCATTCGTTTATACCAGGTTCCTTTGCATGCTTGTTCACTTACACGCATTATCTACTATCTCCTTCTCGTTTCACTTCAACATCTTGCTTGGCGCAGATTCTTTTTCTCATTTGTCTTTATTATGCATCGCAAAACGAAGGAGTTACGGTCTTTTTATCCCAGTCGTCGTAGTCTTGACTTTGCTCAGCTCGACCAAGACTTTCCAGACGAACATTATGAGATTCATTTCACCAATCTTTTTGTCGAAATATATGCCCTCGTTCAATCAGCATTCTGCCCAAGTAACAGTTCTCGGGCTCCTTTGACATCTCCTTGGTTGAGAGAGTATCCGGAGGAGTTTATCAGATATGTCGAGCTTGTAGCTCACCCAGATGCGCGCGCAGGGAAATGGGAGAGGCTCCTTCGTGATGGAGAAGAGAGGAGCAACCTACTCCAGGCTATTATTTTCAAGATACTCGACACAAGAGTCTTTTCGCAGTTGCTTTTTGGCGCCGATTTGGAGCATGGCGAGACGCTACAGCTGTCCGATACTGCACTCATCAACACAGAAGGTGTGTAATGTGACACAACATAGAAGCAACATCAAGCTGACATTCTCAGGGTTCCGGCGCAGCAGTCTTCGATCTCATACCACTCGAACTTGGCTCCGAACAAGCAATGGGGAGCCTCCTCGATTCTGGAAGGATGTCGATAGGCTGTGTACTCAGACTTTGGCTCTACTGCTCCCTGTCTATACCTACACAGCCAAATTCACCAACTATGAGCCCATTTCAATCTCAGACTTATATCAATCGCTACACGATGTGATTGCCTATGCTGGTTGGCTCAGCGTGTGCATTCGTATGTCTCCGGCCATTGTGGCATCAAGTTGGGTCATACCCGGGGAGCCATACGAGACAAATCAAGTGAATACCTGTCAAGTGGCATACGAGATTTCAAAGGAAGCAGCCCAGCAACACCAGATGCGTCTCAGACAACGAAAACCTAGCAGCGAGCGGATGATGTCGGCAGCCCGAGTCAAGATCTCTATCACCCCAGAAATCGTTCGGCACAAACCCCTTCCAAAGGTAATGCAGACCGAGGGCGTTACGTCTTACACGATAATGAAGCCCCACGTGGTATACTACCAGGGGCTGAGACTCGACCAGGATGAGAAGAGGGCATTTATTAGTTTGCCAGAATATATCAAACGCCTGCGGGACCGCAATTGTGTACCACGCTATGCTGCGCTGGTCATCATGTTCGTTGTATTGATTTGTCTGTGGGTTCGTTACACTACCCTGGGCCATCAAACCTGGCACAATGCCCTTGGATGGGTACAATCAGAGTTGGGGCCAATTCAAGAACCAATACCAGAGCAAAAGAATTCTTAGTGGAAACTGGGGTGGTAGTGGTTATGAGCGCGTGGGGGTTATTGAGCTTCCTTGTTTCGTAGTTAGCTTTGGAGGAGTGGGTTTCTGGAGTTTGGGTATCGGGATTAGAATAGGATAGTCGATGCGGATTTTTTGTTTAAACGAACTGATTGAAAGTTCCATTTCTCTACTTGTTCAGTAAGGGTATTAGTCAAATGAAGCCGCCACAGTTACAGCTCACTTTATGGGAATATCCTAATTATCTTGCCCAAATAAATAATGGCTGCCAAAATGCTCGATTTCAGGGTAGGTCGATTGTATCATGCACTCGTTCATTGGGATGGCACGCAGTTGAAGTAATACATATGACAAAACCTACATAAATTTGATCTAAAAATCTTCAAAGAATCTATCATTTTGTCATAAGTCTTCTTCCAAGTTTGAAATATTTTATGATGAACCATAGCGTAGAAGTCTGCCCATCTGGTGTGGTATTTTCGGTCCAGCGGGAAATCGCCCTCATAGTGCTCTTACCGTGAACGGCTAAACAACAGTGGATCACCACATCTACTACAGCTGATCGGCTTCCGTAGCTCAGTTGGTTAGAGCGTCGTACTAATACTTCACTTTACGCCGAAATATTGGTGATGCGAAGGTCTCAGGTTCAAGCCCTGGCGGGAGCATTGTCTCTCAGTGCCCATCAGTTTCTTTTTGCATTTTTGGCGATTTATTTGCGATCGCAATTCATGATTTTGTCGACATGCGTTGACGATGTTGGTAGAGACGTGGTGGCAGTGGTGTGGCGGCGAGAGGTCGAAACGGAAGTCGCCATGGCATGAGGACCGCAGGAGGCAACTGCCGAAGAGTGGATCTGATCTTGATCAGATAAGATTAGAACAATCAATATCGAACCATTATGCAATTTACATGTCGTCCACTACCTCTGTCACCTCAAACTGCAGCAAACCCCCACTGTCATTGATAATATCAACTGTATCTGCATGTCCCTTTGTTCATCATTCCCGTCTTCAGCTAGCTCTGCGGCTGTCAAGTGGAGGAACTTCTTCGTGATAGAGTGCATGGTCGTATCAGTCCCATCGTGACGGGAAGCGCGTGTGCCGACCCCTCAGTCATGACGTTTATTACTATGCTGTTACTTCTCTAGACGATGCTCTGGAGAACTCATGGTCCCTGATCGTCGAGTCGCAATGCATTAGTGTTTCGGGCCTCATTTTACCATAACTAGACTCTATCGAGGAACCCGAAAAACTGCTCAGTTAGTCTAATGACTCGCGCATATTGACACCGTGTATCTGATGATACCTGGTAAGCAGAACTCGGCTATGAGTATCGGCCCTAGGTCTAGATTGAAATGTCAAGGGTCACCCGCCATAAATACGTTGTCTCGGCCAGACTTGGATCTAAGTACCTTGGGATCATATCGTGCTCCCGAGCAAGAAGACTTCGGTCTACATCAAGCTCATCCTCGGTCAATCAACTAGAACACCTAAGCGAGGTACACCTAGCCTCACTTTTCGCAAATATCTGACGTTCCATCCAAATAGACACCTACGAATGGATATGTTCGAGGAACTCCGCTGCGCGTATAAGACGTAGCCATTACTCGCGTTCTCAAAGAGGGCAACCCTTGGACACAAAGAAACTTCAATTGTACGACAAAAGGCTAAGAAAAGTCTCTTAATAGTCACTTGTACACGATACTCAGATGTAGGGGGGAGTACATGTCTAGTGGAGCATCGTATTACAATACCTACAGAGGCGACCAAGCAACCCTCAGATAACAATTAGAAGTGCGTATATGTTTCCTCGAATCACGTGTCTTTCTAGATACGGGGTTCGGCGTCGCGTCGTTTCAAGAGTGTATATTAGTACTTATGTGTTTGTCAAACTAGAAACATCTGCAAGGCTTAGATAATGGACTCGTGCCAGTATTGGGGCGAGTGAGAGACAAAGTACGCAGAATCAGGTTTCCAAAGATTCATGTATCTCAATATTATCGTAGTTTATTAGAGACCTTTAAGCAACGTAGGCTTGCTTTGCTATATCAAATTACTGAGTCGCGAGATAGAGAGCAGTCAGCTTTGACGCTGCGCAGACGAAACATCCACAGGCAAAGCCTATCTCAGTGCCTGAGTCTAAGTTTAGAGAGTCAAAACGTGGCTGCTTACGGCTTGAATAAATATAGCATGTCTAATTGGATGCTGACGCGGACAAGATTGATCGTCTCCCCTCTGGGATCGATAGCAGGCTGTTGACTAGAGTCGGAGGATGGAACCAAGACTCCAAAGCCTAAAACCCTTCTGACTGATGGGAACCGATTTGACTGGGATCTAGCAACATCTCTTGAAACACTCATATTAAATAACTAGAGAATACGAGAAACTCACAAGGGACCTTGCAGTAACAATAGTCAATCCATCAATCAATTGTTGGCTACGGGTAACGACGTGCAGTAACTGCCGTGTGGCTTTGAACGAGGGAGGCTGGGCATGATGTCAGCCCAACAAACTTTGTGTAAATTAATTTGTACGACGGAAAACATCACAAGTAGGACTCGGTAATTACCTAACAGTCAATGAGTTTGTTCTTGCCGCGGCATTCGAGGGTAATGTCTTTATTGTGAGCACAGTTTTTGATGACAATATCAACAGAACCGTGCACAGTAGTCAGACTCGAGACAAAGTTTAGTCGGGCCATCCCGCCCGGGCGCCAACGGCCCTCGATGCATTAGATTTAGGGGACTTGCTCGGGAGCTGCCGAGTATGACTTCATCAACTTTAAGGATAATTCTACCAATTGAAAGACAAACATGATGCATTTGAAGCTATAGATCACAACATAAATCCGTGTCTATCAACGATACTAATTATTACAAGAACAATGTTTAGTGTCTCCTCCGTTCCTTGCAGGCTCCCGCCTCATGTCTGGGCCGGGCCCGTCCCGTGTCTCCGTTGCCAGCCACCCGCTTTTTTGGGTCCTCGGAAGAGCTCAAGGGTGAGACACGGTGACACCCCGCCCCCAGCCATCCCCAGCCTCAACTTGACGAGGAAAAAAAGGTGACTAGCAAGATATATCAAGTTTTATATCCTTGCTAGTTGATTAAATGACCCCTTTATCATTATTCTGATGCGACAATGCTCGGCGTAAAGTGTATTCTGGGGAGATATCAACGCCGGAGCTTACTTCAAGGCGACCGAACCGTGGCCTCGAGGCTGGGGAGGATGATGGGATTAGGCTAGGCCAGATTCCAGGGTGTAAATAGTTCTTGTATGAGTTTAGACAGCTTCTGGGCAACTCGTAATCCCTGTATCGCTGGGCTCCAAGGCAGGCAGGGCAGTTCCTGGTTCTGCCATGGTCCGTATCGACCCATGGAGTCTCAATACCCTTTTTCCTTTCCTCCTCAATTTCCCAACGTTTTTCAACCTGATCTTCTGGTCCATGCAGCTGCAAGAAAATTCTTTTTCCTCCCGGCCTCTCACCTCCGCTGAAAAAGTTGCCAAAGTCTGCACAACATTGGCTAGCCCGGCAGCTCGCATGAGCCCTAGACTGAGCGCCCCGCTATCATCTCCATCTGAGCTGGCCTGCTAGCGCCTGAACTGCCCAGAAACCATCGGTCAAGCTTCGTTCGCTTCGACGCCTGAGCAAGGCCTCTCATCTTTACCCGCCTCCAACGCGCGATTCAACGCCCACCGACGTCTTTTTTGTCTTTTTTTGCCTCTAACGCCTCGCCTCATCCAATCACACCACCCTATCCCCAACTGTCAGCCTCAAATGTCTACGCCATACTGGGGCCAGTTGCCAGGGCCCAAAGTCGCCCAGGCTGGCCATGCGGGCCATAACCGCCGCAGGTCTGAGTCGGACGACTATGCCTATAATGCTGACCGTAGATCTTCGCTCGATGCTGCCCCAGTTCGCAGATCAAATCGTGGTTCTTTACAAACTCAGGGCACCGAAGCTCCTTCTGAATCTACCTTTAGTCCTTATGATTCTCCTACCACTTCTAGCTTTGCTCCCCAAGGTCTAGCTCCCAGACCATCTTCCTACCAACGAGGCGCCACCGCTGCAGAGCCTTCGAGATCTCGTCACCAATCTCGACAGCAACAAGAGTACGACGACGAGCCATTGTCGCCTCCTCCAGCTGCGCCAGAGGCTCCGCGCGGTCCTCCTGTGAGCTATCGCCACCCATACGGTAACGGCGGTCTTCCCTACACCCTCACCGCTCCCGACACATCTGCACCTTACCAACCACAAGACGACGATATGGATGACGAATACTACCAAAGATCCTCTGAGAGGTCCGGAGGCCAAGAAGATCTCTCAAGACGAGGATCTAGCGCCAGCGCATATGATCAATCGGCCAGGAGAGGAACAACAGGAGGGTCTTCAGACCGTCGCAAAGCGTTCGCAAACGACCGATCACCCCTCCAGAGGCTTGAGCTGACGCTCGACAGCATTACCAAGGAGGAAAAACGTGCTCGAGTCGAAGCTGCCGAACGACGCGCCAGAGAGAGACAGGCATTGAAGGCTGGAAAGCAGCCCGCAGGCCAACAAGTGCGGTCTCATGAACGAAAACCTTCTGTCGCTCATGGCGAGAGGCGTCCATCGGGAACTGGAGCTTTCTTTTCTGGCGCGCAGCCTTCGGCGCACAGAGATGTGTCCCGAGATTACCCCAGAGATACCCAAAGAGATACACACCGCGACGTCCCACGAGATACCCGCCGAGACATTCCACAGAATGCGCCTAGGGAAGCGCTCAGAGAAGCGCCCAGAGAAGCGCCCAGGGAAGTTTACCAAGAACCGCCTGCAGAGGCTCCTGTCCAAAGACAGACCTCGCACCGTCGTCGTGGTTCCCATTCACAATACCCAGAAGATGATCAGTACTACGGTTCAGGCGCATTGCTGGAGCCAGAGGAAGAATATGAGCCTGCGCCTAGGCGCATGGATCCTCAATCTGCCATCCCCAGGCACGTTGAGTACGATTCTGGTATTCCGAAGCGCAACCTGAGCTTCCGGGAGCGAGCCGCCCGAGATAACGTACAACTTCCTGAACAGACCGCGCAAAGGGCACCAGCACAACCACCCGCTCAGAGCGGAGGATTCTCTCTGACTAGAAGTGGCAGCAACAAACTTAAGAAACCTCCCCCAGCAGATGCTTACCCCCGTAGGGTGGTGTCCGAGAGGCGCCCCGCTCCTATGGCCCCCGTGGCACCTGTTTCAGGACGCCAACCACAAAATGATTATGATGATGATGACTACTACTACGACGACCAGGACGACTTACTCCCCCCTCGACAACCTACTAACCGCTATACCCACGAGAAAGAACTTCCTCCTAATCCTCCACAGCCTGCTGAGCAACGGAGACCATCTGTCGATGTTGCGCCTGGCCGTCACCAAATACCTATGCCAGGTGACAACCAAGGCATCAGGAGGCGTGTTACTGACCCTGTTCCAAGGGTTCAATATGCCGACGAGGATGAATTCATCCCACCGCCCACTCGTGGCAAATCCATCGGCACCAAGAGCCTCGGTAAAAGAGAAGCTAACAACGCGGCTCAAGCTCATAACCAGGCTGCTGTTCACAGGAAAGCCGAGAGGGCTGATAGCTTCTCTTCTGACGATTCTCATGATCATCATATTTCCAACATGGTCTTCAAGCGTCCAGAGGACATGGTTCCTGGCGATGGTTTGTACCAGCCACCTCAGTGGCTCGACGAGTGGAAGAAGGGCACTGTTGGCAGTCTTTCTGGAAATTTCCTGGACCTCCAGGACGGTCACTTCTCCGAGCCAGACCAGAATCAGGCTTGGTGGGAGCAAGATAAGAGCAAGGGCTACTCTGCGCGACCACGAAAGGCTGAGGCATTCGATGGCGAATACAACGAGCAGGGTAAGTTCAACATCATCTCATCATTACTTCGAATGTAGCTGACTCAGCTTTACCAGCCCCTACTCGCTTCAAGCCTGCACTATTCATGAAGTGCGGTCCGCTGTTGAGATACTGCGGAATCCGACGCGAGAAGGTCCCCAACAGGACGCAAAGAGGCGCCACTACAGAACGAGAGATGTGGCGTGGTAGCATCATGATTGTCACTCAAGATTCCGACTCTTCATACGACATTGCGCCCACGCTACGACTCTTTGTCCAAGGCATTGACCTACTGCCCCCTCCTCCTCATCGTATCAAGGGTGACTTGTCCCCTGAATACGTCGATCCTATCGCTGGCCACCCCAAGGTGGGCCGTAGAGGAGAAACCCTCTACGTGCGCCCTGTGGATCATCTTGATGAGGCAAAGGATCTCTCTCGCGATGAGACCGATGAGGGTCTTTTCGAACAGACCCGCAGCGCCCTCGAGCTGCCCGGCCCTGACGGTCAAGCTGATCTGCCAGGATCTTTTGCCAGCCGCAGAAAGCGTGTTGGCGTCGACGGCGAAAAGGTCCAGAAGTACAAGGATGTGAGGGGTTCACGATTGCACACTGAGCGCGGATGCACTTTCTGGCGATTCAATATCGAGGTTGAGCTACGCGAGAAGCAGCAGCGCATTGCGTACCGCATCAACCGCGGACCAGCCACAGGTTTCTGGGTTCCTGCGCAGGGCGAGACGATGAACATGATGTTTCACAGTTGCAACGGCTTCAGCATGAGCGTGAAGCCTGATGAGCTTAGCGGTCCCGACCCTATGTGGCGCGATGTGCTGAACAGCCATCAAACACGGCCTTTCCATCTCATGATTGGTGGTGGCGACCAAATCTACAACGACTGTGTGTCGGAAGAATGTAGCCTTTTCAAAGAATGGCTCAGCATTACCAACCCCGTTCACAAGCACACTGCCGCTCTCACCCCTGAGATGCAAGATGAACTGGAAAAGTTCTATCTGAACCGGTACTGTATGTGGTTCTCTCAAGGTCTGTTCGGTCTTGCAAACTCGCAGATCCCCATGGTCAACATGTACGATGACCATGACATTTTTGACGGATACGGTTCGTATCCTCATCACGATATGAAGTCTCCCGTCTTCAGTGGCTTGGGCGCGATTGCTTTCAAGTACTACATGCTGTTCCAGCACCAGTCCATCGTGACTGAGACGGAGACCACCGAACCAAGCTGGATTCTTGGTTCGGAACCCGGCCCATACATTGGCGAGGTCGGTCACAGCTTGTTCATGTCTGTCGGCTCAAGGGTCGGACTTCTCGCGGTGGATTGCCGTACGGAAAGGACAGAGCACGATGTTATCTCTGATAAGTCATGGGAGAAGATTATGAACCGCCTTTACGCTGAGGTGCGCCGTGGACAAGTTGAGCATCTGATGGTGCTTTTGGGTATTCCTATTGCGTACCCCAGACTGGTCTGGTTGGAAAACATGTGAGTGATTCCTACTTAATACTCAAGTATATCGATACTAACCTGATCACAGTTTGACGTCCAGGCTTATGGATCCTGTCAAGGCACTCGGACGTGCCGGTGTCTTGGGCAAGGCTCTCAATAACATTGATGGTGGCGTAGAGGTCTTGGATGATCTCAACGACCACTGGACCGCCAAGAATCACAAACAGGAGCGATCGGTTGTGATCGAAGACTTGCAGGATTTGGCTATTGACAAATCGCTTCGTGTCACCATCCTGAGTGGTGATGTCCATCTTGCAGCTGTTGGACAATTCTACTCCAACCCCAAGCTGGGCTTGGCTAAACACAAGGACCCGCGATATATGCCCAACATCATCTCTTCAGCCATTGCTAACACGCCACCTCCTGACCTGATGGCCGATGTGCTGAACAAGAGGAACAAGGTGCACCACTTTGACAAGCAGACTGATGAGGATATGATTCCCCTCTTCCAGCAGGGAGTTGATGGCAAGCCCAGGAACAACAAGCATCTCCTCCCACACCGAAACTGGTGCGCCATTCGCGAGTGGCAGCCAGGCACCACACCGCCACCAACACCTCCTGCGTCTGATGAGAGAAGCCCCAGCCCTCCACCCAAGCCTCAAGGCGGTGGCCTTCTCCGGAGATTGTCCCTGTCCAGGAGCAAATCTACGTCCTCCGACGTGCGCCCGGATCTCAACAAAGAGTCAGTACGCGGATCTCGGCCCCCAGTCACGCGAGGAGGCGGCGGTGGTTTGTTCCGCAGCTTGTCGCGACGCAACTCGACAAACTCGGAGCGACCTCCTCCGGCCAAGCTCCAGCGATCCATGTCTGTTGACCAGGCTTCTGCGCCCAAGAAGGGTGGGATCTTCAGCTTTATCCGACGACCTAGCCAGAAGGGTCGCCCTGATGATGGTGGTATCAACGGCAGCTGGGGAGAAGAGGACGATTACGATGATGAGGAGTACTGGGATGAACCCCAGTCTCCTCAACGAGGAGGCGCTCGCCCTTCAGGTATCCGAGGTGGAGCAGCCTACGACGAGTACACTGAAGGCGACGACTCGTACTTTATGGCCCAGCCTCGCCGATCACAAACTGTTGGATCGCGAGCCATGTCACACTCGCGAGAGGCGGTGGGCTACATTCCACCCGCACCGCGTCCTGGAAACTTTTACAGGACGCCTACAGGCCTGTCGGTGAAGCAGAAGAAGCAAGCAGATAAGTATGCCGTTGATCTGGAGGGTGGTCTGGATATCACCTTGAATGTCGAGATCAACCCCAAGGATCCCACAGGCATCACCAAGCCGTACCGACTGCTGGTGCCCAAGCTGTTCTACGACTACGAGGCCGAGAATGACGCAGAGGACGTGCCAGAGCCGGAACAAGAACCGGAGCCGGAACAAGCTGCAGCATCTGCGGAACCCAGTGGATTCAAGAGACTCCTCAGCTTCCGCAAGAAGCCCAAGAACCCTCCTCCTCCAGAGGATGACGATTATAGTGAAGACGACGATGACGACATTGATGTTTACCGTCTAAGATAAGTCTGAAGAGGACTATCTGTGTGTTTTGTATTTCTGCATATGGTTTTGTATTTGGCATGGCTATGCCATTTTTATATGCCCTTGGCATTCGGACGGCGTTTTGAGATATGGGAGATACTTGCTTTCTATTGGACAAAATTAGCTTTTAGTAGATACGGCCGTCTGAGAAGAAGACATGTATAGTTTGGCCCGGATATGAATGAAATATGAGCGGTTGATCTCTTTCACTTTATCAAATATTACAAAGAGTACCTAGGTATTCAGATAAAAGGCCAAGACGGGTCCATCGGCCGAGTTCCTTTTGCCCCTGAAACGCTGCAGTTTATCGCCGCTAAAACCCCTGGATAGCGGAGTCTCAGCGCTAAATCAAGCCCCCCGACAAAGCCTGCCAGGCCCCGGAAATTCATCCTGCAGCCGGAAGAAAGAAGGTTGACGAATCATATTGAGGCACGCGGTCAGGCAGAGAAGCTTGAGCATCCATCGAGTGGGCTGCTACGTATTGTCTTTGAAGAGCTCAACAACACGCGACCTTTTCTTGTAATCTTTCACCTTTTGTCAAATTGTACGACGTTGGACATAGAAGACGGTGAATTTATTGTGGTTTCAAATCGATATTGAACCTTGTACGAAAACGGAAGAGACGAGACGATAAAGTATTCGACTGAAACATTCGTCATTCGCATCAAGGGGTCTCCTTGTTCCCTGGCCCGTCGATCAACCAGGCCACATCGACGACAAACAAACGCATTGTAAACGCATACGATACGACGAGAACATACGCGAAGGACATTCAGAAAGACGCAGAAATAAGGGCATGGCGCCATCATGTCGCGCCAATACCAGTATGACACCAACTCCAAGATCCCTAGGAACACCCAGACAATAGGCCATGTCCTGTCGGTCAACGCACAGCAGACGGCGCACCAGCTAAGAGTATGGGCGTCTGGTCCGGGGAAGCGTATAGCTATATCGACTGGCGAACGAATTGCGCGACGGCTACGGCGCAATTTGACGTCTAGACGGTTGCTGAGCTTTCCGCATTTGGTCGTGCTGTTCTGGGTCTTTGTGCTGCTATACGGGGAGAAATGGATATTTCAGAGCAAAGTCGCGAGCTGCGATTGGGATCATTGGGAGAAATGGGTACGTCTGATGCTGCTGAGAGTGCAAGACATCGCTTGAAGCTTGGAACATGACCTAACTGACAACATCACAGCCAAAAGATGCGAAACCTCACCACCTCGTCTTCGTCGCCGATCCCCAAATCATCGATCCGCACTCATATCCCGGTCGTCCCTGGCCTCTCAACCCTCTCACGGTCCTCATTACCGACAACTACCTCCGTCGCGGTTACCGAGCCATGCAGAGCCGGCTGTACCCAGACAGTTTGTTCTTCCTCGGCGATCTCTTCGATGGCGGTCGAGAGTGGAAGACGCGCCAGGGCAACTTTGTCGATCCGAAATGGGGACTGAAGCGGTCCAAGGATGAGAAGAAGTGGGTGCAGACGTGGCACGACAAGTACGGCGAGGATTTCTGGTTGCACGAGTATGAGAGGTTCGGAAATATCTTCTTTAAGCACTTCAACGACGGTGGAGAGGTGCCTGGCTCTTGGCAGCGTGGGCGGAAGCTGGTGACGAGTTTGCCGGGAAATCATGACTTAGGCTTTGGTGCCCAGGTTCAGGTTCCGGTTCGGGATCGTTTCAGCGCATTCTTTGGCGATGTGAACCGCGTCGACGTTATTGGAAACCATACAATCGTGTCTGTCGATTCGGTCTCTTTGAGCGCCGATAGTTCTCAGTATAAGGACCAGCACGATTTGAAACCCATCTACGGACCTGTGAACGAGTTTCTGGACGGTGTCAAGAACCTGAAGCGAAAGGCTGTCGAGGAGGAACTGCGCCACTACTATGATCTCAACGGAGGTCTGAGATATCCCCACGACGTTGAAGAGCTGGAGAAATCGAATCCGACCTGGGGTAACAGCGCCGAGGCAGACAAGGGCGAGGGGCCCGACTTTCCTACGATTCTTCTCACCCATGTCCCGTTATACCGACCCTCCGGGACACCTTGCGGACCGCAGCGAGAGCATTGGCCGCCGATGACACCTCCCAAGGGCCAGAAAGAGCCGGTGTTCCCTGATAATCGAAACGCCATCAGTGTCGTCACTGGGTACCAATACCAGAATGTTCTTGACCCGCATGCCTCGGTCAAGTTGGTGAAGAGCATAGGCAACATCAAGCACGTCTTCTCGGGCGATGATCACGATTACTGCGAGGTTGTACACTCCGACGACAAAGAAAACGTTCACGAAATCACCGTCAAAAGCATGAGCATGGCCATGGGCGTGCCTACACCCGGTTTTCTCATGGTCAGCATGTATAACCCTGTTGATGCGCAGGGCAAGCCACTACCTGGAGCGCCAGAGCAGACGATCCAGACGCATATGTGTCTTTTGCCCAACCAGATTCATACCTATATGCAGTATATCGTCTTTGGTCTCGCCACTCTCGTTCTTGTCCTTGTCCGCTCTGCGCTTGTTCCTGCGCTCTCACTTACCCCATTCGCTCTCGAGCCTGAGACAAACCCAGCCTCGGCTGTTCTACCTATGTATAAGGACAAGATGGATCCTCCCGAGGCCTCCTCTTATCGCACGACAACCTCGTCAGGTACTTCGGCGCACCATCTACCCTCACGCCTGTCCGCCACAGCACCGCGCAACGGTAGGAGTACGTCTCCTGCTCCGACATCGTCAACTCGATGGCAGGCTCGGCGCGGCGGACGCAACGACAAGCGCTGGGGCTGGGGGTCTGCGGGCGGACCACGAATCCATCTCGACGATAATTACTTCAGCGCAGGCGTTCAAGACCAACGCGGCGGTGGTAAGAAGGCTCTTGGAGTCATTGGCCGGGAGTTATGGACGACGGCCTGGCGTGTAACTTGGATGACGCTCTCGTTTTTCGCATACCTTGCATGGAGAGGGTAAAGATAATGTCCATTGGGAGGAGCCATGCTTTTGAGGTAGGATAGCTCAGAAGCTATTGTATATAATATTCCGCATTATGTCATGGGAACTGGAGAAAATGCCGGGTCTCTTGGAAAACTAGGCTTTGGTTAATAGCCGTTAGCGCTCACGCAGAGCTATTTTATATGTACAAACAATACGATAAAAGTAATAGGAATGAATAGATGAATTCCATCATGCAATGCAGATCAACTGTAGAAAGAAGCTGTAAGGCCCTGTTGTCTTCTAAAGCCCGCTGTACCAAAGACAAAGTCTGTCGTGAGAATCATATGTCCATGATCACATCTCTCCCTCGCTCAAATCTCACCCCGAAATACAAAGCATCCCTCACCTTCTCCTCGAAACACCAATCCTCTCATCCCTAACCCTCCTAACATCCTCATCCCTCTCCCTCTCCTGCAACGCCTGGTGAACGCCCTCCATATCCGCCTGACTCTGCTGAGCAGCCGCCACAGCCGCGGCTCTACGTGCCTGCTGTGCTGCGACGAGGGCCTCGCGTGCGCGCCGGTCCTCGTAGGCGGCGACGTCCTCTGATGTGATGTTCAGCGTTGTTGCGGGGCGTCTGAGCATCTTTGCGGATGTGATAGTAGTGTGCAGGTGTGTATAGGTAGAGAGGCCGGTTTAGGTTTAAAGAAGCGAGATGTAGTCTGGGGTCAACAAAGGGTCTTTGTTGATGAGATAGTTGTGGCTTGGGCGGAGTGATGGTGTGGGAATATACAGATTGTGCAGATCTTTGCACTATTTTATTTGAAAGAAAAGGACAGCAGAAATAGAATATGCAACGCTTGTTTCGTCTTTGTTCTTGGGTTTAGAGATGGGAATGCAAGGGTGGAATGAAGTCGAGAATAGCTAGGATGGATAAACATAGTGTGGAGACGCTATGTGAATAGAGGTGGAGATAATTGGTTCCTGGAGGCGCCTTGCCTTGGCAACCTGGACTACTATCAAATCACCAAACAACAACCTGTCTCGCAAGTAAAGAGAATCTCCAACAGAGGCAAATATTTCAAAAATCAATTCTTTTAATTCGTCTACCTGCGTGATACTTCGTATCAACATCTCAGTCATCCTATTATAAATGCTTCAAGCGCCTTCAATGCCTAGGTATAAGATAGTAAGTATCATAGGAAAATCCAATGCCATCATGTTAGCTTTCCAACTCGTAAACACCAGGATATCAATCAAAATCAACAAAAGAACAAACGTAAACCCCCTCCTCATGGCGATATGCTGAACCCAGATGCATATACGTTCTCCGCCTCCCACTTCAAAAAGTCGCCCAGGTCGTGACCCAGGTTATAACCCATCGGTACCGTATCCGGAATATCGGCTTCGCCATCGGCCATATGAACCACGAGCGGCATCATCGGGCTCGGTGGTAAGCTTCCCTCCGAGCTGTGCGACGAAGGGCGTTTGGGACCTCCTTCGCCGACCCATCGTTTTAGCCCTGTACTGTTAAAGAACTTAGTTTTGTCGAGAGCCTGGCCGGGCGCCGGGGCGTTCCAGAACCCGGAAGGGAACTCAGCACCCACCGGGATCGGCAGGTCAATGTCCGTGTTTATGGTCGACGGCGTTGACGAGACGGTGCTGTGAGACGAAGACCGCATCGACGGCACAGGCTCGGCCTCGTCTTCTGGCAAGTCTTCGGGCACCAGCACTCCGTACGTCTCAAAGCCAAACGTATCAAACCACGACGTTATTTCCTCCACCTGCTTTGTGTCTTCCTCGTTCGACATGTCTTGAAAGAGATCTCCCGCTCCTCCTAGAATTGCCATCTGGAATGCTGTCCAGTCCAGAGTATCGTCCATCATCTTGGCCCCTTTGCCAACTTCAGCCTTGGATAAGGTAATGGGTCCGTGGCGGAAAGAAGGCTTTGTGAGAGTGAATGGTGTGCTCTTGAGGTAAAAGAATTCATCATTCTCATCCGCCTTCATGTCGGTGTTATCAGAGGCTGCGGCATCAGCCAATAATTCCTTCTGCGTCTTGTCTCCCATGACTTCGGGTATCGATGGGAGTTTTTCAAGGGCATCTGCACCGAAACGCGCAGGGTTCTTGGGAGGCAGTTGAGGTGAACTGTCAGGTGAACCGTCGCTTTTATCTTTGGCACTCCCAATGGATTCATCATCTCCCGCCACAGAGCCCTGTTTCGAAACGTCTCGGTGGCTAAGTTCCAAATCAGGGGTCAAGCCTGGAGCAGGAGGCGTTGCTTCGACTGAAGGCGCTGGGTTCTCCGCAGCCTGTCTTGCTCTAATTCGAGATGCTAGTTCGTCGAGATGGAACGGTTCGATATCTGTCTCAGAGTTGTCTGAAGCCACACTGCGAGGCGAGTCAATCGAGCATTGCTCTCTCATGCGTTCTTCGTCCAATTGCTGCGCTGCTTCTCGTTTCTTGCGCAACGCTTCAATGCGGTCGGGTGTTAGCATTTCATCAGCTTCGATGCGTCTGAAACACTGGCCTGTTAGAATGTCCGTCACATTCTCCGACAAGGTCCATCGTGGGGTACGGATCGCCGCTTTAGAAAAAGGATGTCCAACAAGATTATGCTTCTTTCTTTGAGGCTTCTTCACCACTGATGACCGTCTGTCTGGTGATGATCGTGGAGATGAAGTCGAAGGTGAGTCCTCTCCCCTCCACCTCGAGTGTTTGTGGAAACCTGTGGGCAGAGGCATGGATTTGGAGTGTTTGTGAGATATGGGAATTCCTGGTGGTGATGGTGGTTGAGGTGCCAGAATAGATAACTGTGATGCACGCTGAGTATTTCTGAGTGCAGACCCAAGAGCTTTGAATGCTTCGTCTGTCTCACGAAATAGACGGTCGACGCTGTCTGATGACGAGCCCAGGCTTTGTGAGTCGTACACGGACTGGGTAAGTGGCCAGTCGGTTGGCCCGACTTCGTAACCATCAGCGCCATGGTCGGACAAAGAAAGAATCGACGCCTCTGGCGAGTATCTTTGTGGGCGCGGAGGTGGAGGTACAGGTGCATATGCATGTGCATCACTGACAGGGTTAAGGGAACCATTCCTGGAACGAGGAGGGCGCAGGTACCGCGAGGATTGGGAGGAATGGGAATGTTGAGAGGAATGCGGGTGGATTCGCCCGTGCTCAAAAAGACCAGAACAAAGAACTGGCTCTGGCACTGGTACAGCCCTTCTGTTGGTGGGATCGTTGCCTGTGAGAGCTTCAAGGGCAGCATTCCGCCCTTCACAGCGAGAAGAGCTGACTGATGGGGCTCGCAAACGGGGAGTGTAAGTGTGAGGGTGAGGCGGAGGAGGTGGGATAGGAGGGACTGGGTTTGCAATACGATGAACATCGGGCACTCTTCGAATAGTAACCGGTGTTGCTCCAATAGCCTTTTTCTTGGGCACTGGAAGACGTGACTGCGACTGTGTGTTCTTGTTCTTCCTTTGCGAAGACTTCTTGGTACAACAAGAACTCAAATCCTCACAAGAGTCTGTGAGATCGTCATTGCGATCATGACCACGATCTCGAACCCGAAGATTGGGTTGCGACCGTTGAGGTGCTATAAGTCGCCGTATCAAGCCAGGCATCTTGGCTGGTGCTGCTGGCCCAGGGCACAGCGCGAAGGGGATCGCTGCAGATGATGAAAGAAGAAAGATTCGAGAAAAGGTTTACATAGTTTAGTAATGAAGAAGAAAGGAGAGAAGCGTGCTGAAAAACTGAGTTTATCGAGCAAATGCTAGCAAGTATATGCTTCTAACGTTGAGTGGGCGGAAACGATATCATTCCGAGTCGCCGAATTCGAGGCTGCTTTAGATGGCTCTAAGGTTCAACGGACCCGAAAGCGGAAACCAGAAACGATTTTGACCTGCAAACAATTAAACAACAAAAATTCGCAGCATTAAGCAATTCATTATATATTCCAGTACGCATACGGTGCGACAGATTCAGAGAAGGGATTCCAAGTGGATTCTGTGATCCTACTTGGGTCTGTCATCGTACTCTACCTAGTACTCAATCATGGTGTTGTGGAGCAGCATCGCCCCCAAGCTGCAAGCAAGCAAACTCCTACCGATATAGGCAACATGCCGTTGTTTTCTTATTGTGCTGATTGGATAATGGTTCCAACGTGGCTGATGCTATTCAGGGCTCTCTATTCAGGCCTGTAAGAAACAAAATGTCTTGCCTTTGCATGTCGAGGCCCGATTGTCGTATCCAGCTTGTGCAACACTCGCCAACCACTCGATGATCATGCAGTTGGTTCGTCCAAGTCCTCGATATTGCTCGTGACCCCAAGATTGGATGAGCTGACCCAAGGACAAGGCCCGTACAACACATGTAGAGTTGGTCCCCGTCGAGATAGGTAGTCTTGAAGGCGGGTACAACCCGGGGACCCTTGACAGCCTGGTAGCATCGCAGCAGCGGGGATCAGGCGGAACACGGGATAATGCAGTAGTAGAAACGATCCTACTGTCAGCTGGATGTCTGCCGTGCCTTGTTTATCTGCATTGCAACCCCCAGACGTCGGGAGACTGCAGTCAAACCTGAGGAGAGAGCCCTGAACCGGGCGGTAGATTGACGAACCGTGTGAGTGCTTAGTCGTATCGCGCACGTCAGATCCTTGACGATGTATCCTATTCGTATCGTATGTGATAGAGGTGTCTTGGCAACGAACGATGAGTTAATCTACCGGCCGCCCTGGTGTTGATCATCGGGTGGGGAACGGGAGGGAATCTCTCCCGCGTGCATTGACAATGAATCTGATACGTAGTTTATCATCTTCTCGCACCTGAGAGCGAGCGGTGATGCGGTTTCTTGCATGATTTCAAACCAACAGCATCTTGGTATACAGCGGTGAGCGTTGAATTGACGACAACTCGACCGACTATTTTTGCAATAATGGTAATGATTGACTTTGCAGAATAGAGAGTTGTAAAGAGTGGCGCAGCTGAGATGAGGATGACAAAGTGGGTTTCGGTGACGGGAGGATGTGATCCTAATTCCTATTCCTGTTCCTGTTCCTTGTTCCTGCGCCTGCGCCTCCCGTTCCTGAAACCGTCAGTGCGAATTAACTGCCATGGTAGACTCTACACTGTAGGCTTCAACACCAAGAACTTATGATTCTAAAGCTCATGTTAGATATTGGCAACTGTCTATGGAATTATTATAATCAAGGTTAGCCTGACGAAACTTTGCCAGACTTAGTTGCTCGAGTCGCAGGAGATGAAAGTGCCAACCAACTTATGTCAGATTTCCGACCTTCTCCAGGTTCTGATCCTCACCTCGGTCTATAGGCTCTTCAAATCTATACGGATCATTCAATGTAACTTAATTCAATCCTACCAAAGCCCCCAACTACACCGTGTTACATACAGCATCTTTTACTCGATACCTCGGCCCCACGTGGGTTCACAACCAAGGTCAGGGTCCAAGGATGTTATTCCTATGATCCAATACGAATTCTTCCTAATTTCGGAAACCCACAGATAGGAATACTATCTCGAGATGAATGCAACACTCTGGTGCTACCATTGAAGCCAGTTCATATATGGGACATTTACGAGAAAAGAAAAGTTATCCAGCAGCACGTCATTCAGAACCTTGCTTGAATACACAGGATCGTCTCTGCCCTGCCAATCAAGTGGGCTGTGAATGGTTACAGAAGAACGCCTTACTACGAGAACGTATGATTGGCTCTGCAGTTCTTAGTCTGGTCTCGAGATAGTTGTGAGACTGACATCACAGGAACTGATGCTACATGATGGATCTCGAACCATATTGAACTACCTACCTATTTAAAAATGGATCTGCAAATTAAACTATCTGGCCAAAACGCTGTAGATCGAAATATTGTGCGTATGATCTTGAAAAGCTTCTATGTCGTCAACTCTCAATTATTGAACTCTCTTTATGTATTCCTTCATTCGTTACTCATTTCATGCCCTCTTCACTCCCAAATAACTCCTCGCATCAAACCGGCCCGCCGCGTTTGTATAAATGCTAATCCATCAAAAATACTCCCAGTTTCCCATGTGTGTATTCGTAGTGAATCAAGTCTCGGCCAGGATGTAGCCCTATGTTGTGGTCGATAGTGATGAACCTTGCACCCCATTAAATTCGGATCCCTCTCGTCCTTCTGTTCTTTGTTCATTCTTTTTTGTTTCTTCAGCCTTGAGAAAGACGATTGTACTTCCTAATCGTTCGTGATGCAGCTCTGCGCATAAACGTCGATGCCGCATACGTGGGCCTGGGTGCCATCTTCTCTTCGAGTAACGGCTCGTAATCCTCATCCAGCTCGGTATATGTAGACTTCTTTCCAAACAACGCCGTAGCCCATGTCTTGATAGGGCGGAACAAGCAGCCCTGCCAGGCGGCTTTTCTTTTGTTCTTTGTGGTGATTGTGCTAGTCGTGCATGGTCTCGATGACATGACAATCTTGATCTCTCGATATTGGCTCATGGTGAAGAATGAAAATGCCAGATGCTCTGCTCAGCAGATAATGCAGGTAATTAAATAAGCTTGAGATATTTCTGAAGGAAGAGCAAAAGGTCAGCGATAGCCTGCAGATGGGAGTTGGCCCCTTTTCAACATGTCCATTTGGGCCGGATTCTGTGATAACTGCAATGATACCACGAGAGGCATGCTACAAGAGGCTGGCTCCATCATTCCGATCATGATGGCTTCGACAATCAACTGGACGCTAACCGTGGGGTGTTCCAGATTGCTACATTTTACATTCCGTTGATTGATCAAGGGAGCACCAGACCAAGAAGGATCTTCGGCAAAGTCTCGCTGAGAAACCAGTGGCCAATGCTTAACCAGAAACATAAAAAAAAGTAGAAGAGACACGAAGAGGTTGGATGAGAGTCAATGTCTTTTAATTAACGTCCATGTATAGAGAACATGCCCAGTCCAATGCATCTAGTCAGCTTCACCAGCCTCCTCTGCGTCATCCTCGTCCTCATCCTCATCGTGCTGGATGAATGGCACGAACCGAAAGTCCAAAAAGCTTCGCTTGCCACCCTCTATATCTACCATGAACTGCAAACTAAGTACCCCCTGACCGTCTCCTCGTAGGCTGACCTTGGTGGCAATTCGCATCGCTTCTGTCGAACTTTTGACAAAGTCAAACTTGTACGATTGCGACCAACGTTCTTGAATGCTAAAAGTCTCAAGGAGGTCTCTTCCGCGTGCAAAGTCCACCCCCGAGCTTCCGAGATCTCCTACACCGGCAAGAGATAAAAAGGGCGAAGTTTTGGTAGTAGTAAGTGTCAGTTTTGTGGGAGCTGTTGGAGAAATCTCGGCGAGAGAATCCAGTAGAGTTCGAGATTGCATGATTATTTTGAAGGACAGATCGTTGCGGTCAAATGGAATATCATCGGGTATTTCTGGCAGATAGGTTGTCAGAGATGCCGTCGTCTTTACGCCAGACTCCTCAATGGTGATCTTGAATGGATCACCCTCTTCAGCGTACAGAAGAGTGCAGGTACCGGAAATACCAAGAGTCTGGTTGCTGAAGGCATCAGGGCGGTAGTTTCGGAGGTTACTGCGATAAGGATCTTGCTCTGCTTTCTGAGCACGAGTGGCCACGTCAACGGCCCCAAAGATCTGGAGCACTTCGAGGACAGATGATAAGGAAAGTTGGAAGTTTGGAAGCTCAGGCGCATCATCGCCTTCCTGAGCAGGTAAGTTGACCGTATAGGATGAAAAGAGAGCTTTGTCGAGAAACGCAACTCCTACTAATTGTCAGTTCGGTTCCTCCTGGACAGAGCTGATCAAGGCTCACCCTGCATCACCCGCGCATGGTCGGCGGCAAAACGGACACCTTCCTCTGTGATTTGAATATGGACTCTGGGTGCAAAGTTGATGCACCTCAGAAGTTGATACAGTGGCCTTGTCGAAGTCGCAACAGCGCGAAAGATGGGCTGAGCGTCTGGAGCCATTTCGAAGCTGCGACTGTGACTGATTGAGAAATGTGCGTGAATGAAAAGTTCAAAATTTGGCAGAAATGCAATAGGCGCGCGCTGTAGCGTCTTCTCTTGTTTGCTCCAACTATTTTACACGAAACCGACCGAAACGAGGACTTTTGGGTATATCAGACGTAGACTCCGACAGCACAGAACATGTAGACAACTCCGAATCTGCAAAGGTTAGCATATTGAGGTGACAATTAACGGTCGATGAGGAACGTACGCGAATGCGAGAGAAGCCGGAATGCCCAGTACTGGGACGTTGATAAATGTTCGGTCTGAAAGTGGTCAGCAGGCAGAAACGAGATGAAAGATCTATGACGCATACTCAGGGCAAAGAAGCCAGTGAGGAAAAACCCGAGCAGCAGCAGAAGAAAGCCGACCCAAAACTGGCTGCCTTTATTCACGGTAGGGAAGAAGGGACTGCCAGCAGCAGCTTGCCAGACCTCATGCAGCGAAGAATCCATAGGCTAAGTTGGAAAGAAAAATGAGGTGCAGTCTTTAAAAAGTGTTTGCTGGAGAGTCGAAGAGAAATTTGTGTGTTGAGGCAACAAATTGTGGTACGTTGTTGATATGGGAGCTGCAGTGGTTAGGAGATGCTCTGGGGAAGCTTCACGAGCTTACGATGGCGCATCGTGGCCATATACAAAAAGGGCTTAGCGTGAGGGTGCCCCTGTTCCTCCTTCCTCGAGCTGGTGGTCCACAAAAGTTATGACATAAGCAACGCACGGACATTCTCGACGCGCCTCACTCCGCTGTCATGATACTGCATCTTATCATATCTTACTTTCCTCCCTAAGTCAACCTTGAGTTCGCAACAGCTCGCGGTTGTGTTGCTACAATCATGTCGGAAGAAAGTAGGTTTCGCTCCAAATCTTAATGCGACAAAGACCAGATCACTAACAACCGATTACCTAGACGGCAAGCGCAAAGCTGAGGAGGACCCTTCGTCTCCTACCCCATCGAAGCGCATCAAGCAGGATGATTCCGCCGAACCCCCGGATAAGAAGTCCGAGGTCAAACGAATTCCATTCCCCGAAAAGGTAGGTAACTGTCTATAGTTGTGCGCGCACATACTTACCATAGTCTCTATAGCCAGCTGTAATCGAGGAGCGCAACGGCGAGATCGAATTCCGAGTAGTCAACAACGATAATGAGCGCGAATCGCTAATCATCTTAACCGGCCTCAAGTGCATCTTTCAGAAACAACTCCCCAAAATGCCTAAGGATTATATTGCGCGACTTGTTTACGATCGAACTCATCTATCCATCGCCATTGTCAAGAAGCCCCTCGAAGTTGTTGGAGGGATCACATATCGCCCATTCAAGGGCCGCCGTTTCGCCGAGATCGTCTTCTGTGCCATTAGTTCTGACCAGCAAGTCAAGGGTTACGGTGCCCATCTTATGTCCCACCTGAAGGACTATGTGAAAGCGACAAGCGATGTGATGCATTTCTTGACCTATGCCGACAACTACGCTATCGGATACTTTAAAAAGCAAGGCTTTACTAAGGAGATTACCCTCGACAAGAAAGTGTGGATGGGTTATATCAAGGATTACGAGGGCGGCACAATCATGCAGTGCTCCATGCTGCCACGGATCCGCTATCTCGAGATGGGACGCATGCTCCTTAAGCAGAAAGAATGCGTTCAAGCCAAGATCCGCGCCTACTCCAAGTCACACAATATCCATGCGCCGCCGAAGGATTGGAAGAATGGAATTACTGAGATCAACCCTCTGGATATTCCGGCCATCCGAGCATCGGGTTGGTCTCCCGACATGGATGAGCTCGCCCGTCAACCTCGTCACGGACCCAACTATAACCAGCTTCTTCATCTACTCAACGATCTTCAGAACCACAACTCAGCCTGGCCGTTCTTGGTGCCTGTTAATCGCGACGATGTTGCCGATTATTACGACGTGATCAAGGAACCCATGGATTTTAGCACCATGGAGAGCAAGCTTGAGGCCGACCAGTACCTTACACCTGAGGACTTTATCAAGGACGCCAAACTCGTCTTTGACAACTGCCGGAAGTACAACAACGAGAGTACTCCGTACGCGAAATCAGCCAATAAAATTGAGAAGTTTATGTGGCAGCAGATCAAATCCATTCCCGAGTGGTCACATCTGGAGCCGGAGAGGTAGTGCTCTCATCCAGTTTCTCAACCAAAGACAGGGAACAGAATCCGCATCACGCTTAGGCGATCGTCGGAAGGTACTGCGAACAGTGCGAAGTAGCTGTTGTGTTTGCTGTTTTTGACATGTAATTTGGGTCGGTCTAGGAGGATGATATCTAGCGAGGCGTTTTGGAAGTTGATAGCAATCTTATGAATACCATGTACAACGTTAACGATGACTGCGCCTTGACGATAACGTGACAACAAAAGTCCTTGAATTCTTCTAGATTGCTGCAGTACTCGGTGTAAGTCTGGCATTTGGACTCCGCAAAAGCCCCGGAGCCGGTCAAGAATAAATGCCACGCTAGAACTTAATGAAGCCTTCGCCATCGAGTTTTCTGTACCTTGCGTGTCAAAGAGTAGTGCCCTTATTGATTCACACCTGCACCGGCCTTTCCACGACGACCATTGAAACAGAACAGACTCGTTCGTTAAATCACAGACTACTCATAAACCAAAATTTTAAACTCCTTCTCATCACATAGGATCTAGTGTCCGGCCTGATGGTCTAGCGGTATGATTCTTGCTTCGGGATTGACATCTCAGTTCTCCATAAGGAGAACTAATGTTTGCGAGAGGTCCCGGGTTCAATCCCCGGTCAGGCCCCTTCTTTTTCTTTTTCGTACATGCATTCAGACGTTGATATACTTTTTGACATGCTTTTATATGTATCCCAAAGTATGAAGTTATTCGCAATCGCGGAGCATAATGCGTGGGCGGGATATCACATGACAATCAGAGCCTCAAGTGGGTCTATGCGGGAGGTCTGGAAAGGGAAGGAAAGGTGATTGTAAGGGTGTCATTATATCAGATCAGATGAAGCATTACAACCTTGAGTATAAATAATAGTTTTATTGGGAACATTCAAGTGGCCTTTTTTTTTTTGGCTGGCCATATGTCTTGGCTTTATACTGGGGTAGAATGTGGCAGTTATGTAGGACTTTGTACTGTAAGCATAAAACGGACTGTCAAAAATCTACAGATAATGAAAACACCAGAATGTCCTCCAGCAATGAAATGTATCAATTTCTCTTTACTGTTTCATACCTATCGTTTTATCACTTCACGAGAACGTTGTAATCAAATGGCAGCCATTTGAATTGCCGTCGAGTCTTGTAAGCAGGTATAAGTCATTCAGTTGCTGGCTATCTATCAATGAGCCCATGTATGAGTCAAATGTGACCAGCACATGCACCCACGAGGCGAAAAGAGAACCATGCAGAAAAGACCCTCTATCCCTGCCAATTCATCCAAAGTTAACAGTAGGATGAGCCTTGGGACAAAACAAACGCCTCAAGGTGCAACCGATCTATCAACTGTGCCATAACATTCACGTTCTGGAAAATCAACCAAAATTTCCGTTTCCTTTCCTATCATAACCCAATCGCCAAAACGCCGTCATCCATTTTATGGACGATCAAGTGAACGAAAAGCAATAGTGTCGTGTTTTATGTCTCGCAAGGTTATTAACTGCCGACAATGGTGTGAAACAAGGATCACACTGTGGTCATGCTTGCATTGAGGCTGCGGATTCCGTGCTCCGGTGTTGTAAGAAGAGGGTGAGGCTGTCTGCCTAAGGGATGCGTGTGTTGGGGGACTGCACCTTGGGAAGAAAGAGATGCCGTTAAAGGGTATAAGTTCGTCGCGATATAAAGCTTTTCTTTATGTTATTTTTTAATTTCATCTCAGCTTGGCATTCAAGCGTTCGATGTCTCTGCGCGTCCTGATCCAGAATCGCCCACTGGCAGACGGAGATCCGAGTGCGTGCGGCGGGGCCAGGGGATACGGATCCGGTGGGGGTTGTCCATAAAGTGGCGCCGCAGGGAACTAGCAGGCGTTTGGGAACGGGTGGTCGATTGTTGGGGGCGGTTAGGGTCCTCGGATTGTAGAGTGCGGCGGAGCATGCGGTGAAGAGATTGGGGAATCTCATGCCATTGACCAGCCCGAGCAGTGCTAAGCAGGCCTGGAGGGAAAAGTGAAGCGGGAACTGTTTCTGTTTCCTGAAAGACTTGCTCATGCAGAAACCCGATCTCGCCTGTCTCAATGGCGTTCTTCAGCCATTGCTCCCATTCTTCATCGAGGACAGCTGAGGTGTCACCAGCTTCGCGCCTTGCGACTCCATCTCGGAGGCGCTCATTCAACTCGACACCCACACTATCCAGCTCATCCTCGCTCTCAACGTCCATTTCATTATCCAAATCGTCAAGGCCAACGTAGCCTACCTCAGCAGAGTGGCTACGGGCAGCACGGGGCAGGTGCTCGATTTCAGTCCAGTCGGGGAAGCCATCGGCAGTGGTATCATGAATAACGTATCCCTGCTCTTTCTCGTACTTCTCCTTGGCCCATTTTGTTCCCTCCCACTTGGTCAAGCCCGCGATCTCGGCACCGGTAAGTTGAAGGCCGTCGAAAGCGCGAAACAGGCGTCGGTGCCATGGCCAACGAGAAAGACGAATACGATGGGTGTGGTGGGTGTAATCGAGGCCAGGGTATTTCGCTTCCTGGGTTTCGAGGTGACCATAAAAAGCGTGGGTTTCCTGGCGAACCTCTGGAATCAGGCTGCGTTGAAGAAGGGCGTGGAAATTTTGAGGGTCGTTGCTCTTGGGACGAGGGAACATGCACTCATAGACGAGCTGATCAACAGGACGGCCCTTCATTGTGACGGTGATGAGGTGAGGTCGGTGTCGGATGTATTGAAAAGTATAGAAATGGCCCTTGAATATGAGGCGGGATCGTTTTTAGTGCTTTGATTTGATCGTCGTTTAAAGAAAGTACCAGAAGAAATCCAGTCGGTCACGTAATCGGAGTCGAAGTAGGCGGCTGGAATAAGTCGTAGCGAGTGCCTAAGGTGTCGGTTCGTCGTCGTCGAGTCGAAGCAAACGGGTCGCAAGGCAAAATGATGACACAGAGAGACCAGGCAGGAATTCGTAAGGGAGTGAAAAGTCGAGGCGGGTTTTGGATGTGAATGTTGGGCTTGGAATTTGTTTGTTCGGGCGTTCTCGGCGGGGTGTAGGGACGCAGGTACGGCGAAGCCGAGTTGGCTCTTGCGACAGTATCTCTAGACGAGAAACTAGTACGCACGCGCAAGAAGTAGCAGAATTTATAGCTTGATGACAACTTCTCAACAGAAGAAGCTATTTGGACGTCAGATGTACCGTGAGGAGTAAAAGAGGTGAGAGTTCTTGGTGAGACAAGGGAGGGAAACAACAGTTAATATGGTAGGCATTGGACGACAGTGCCCGGCCTCGGGACTGGCAGCAGCAGCAGCAGGATGGGAAGGAGGGGCGGCAGGGTACCCAGGAGAAAAAAAAAAGGCAGAGAAGATGGAGGGTGGGCCTGGATTGTGCCAGGGACCTGGTGCCAATAACATCCCCATCGGGAGGCTACAGGCCAAAGCAAAGCCATTTCATAGGCTCCCGTTGCATTCTGAGGCCGGGACCTAATGCGCCTGGACGCTAACTTGGACTGGGCTGGTGCTGGCACGGCGTGGGTGAGGTTAGTGAGCGGTCAGGCGCTGGCTGAAATTCCTACTGTAGGTTCTTTGAAGGAATCGCGAGAATAACTTCACAAGGGTACTTTAATCCTACATGGGCCTTTAGAATCAGATTCTCTTCTGTTTGTTTTGTTGTTAATGCATTTGACGCTTTGCAGGATACACACATCTCTCTGTTAAACCCGGTTTCCGTCATTGTGCTGTGTTGTCATTGATTGCCAAGGGTCTGTGGGCGTGCAACATGTTTGTGAGGACGCTTGGGCTGGTGACATTGTAGGTTTCGAACAAAGATCCATAGACGCCATCAGGTCTTGGTAGATGTAAGAAGGCCTCGGTATTTTCCATGTATCTGATATACAATGAGGCTCTCTATCATGCAAAAGTCAAACTCAATCATGGAATGATATTGAGTTAATTTGCGGCCCGAAAGGCTAACTAGATGGTACGCATAATGTGGAAGTACCCTGAGTTTATCTAACTGCACCATGCATATTATTCGAGGAAATGCGATTTATATCAGGTATTGATAAGTCGACCTCATTGAATTGCACATGTAGCACCAATGTTCATTGCTCATGTCAATCTTGCATCGTTCCTGTTGATCATGTAAATCACATACTCTCTGTGACTTCTTCAAATGGAAGTGGCAATTATCAACATTTGGTCACAAACCCGTTTCCTAGTCGTTAATAGTTAGACGTTACCTACTTATCTGTTCTCGTGGCAGGTCGTCACGAGATTAGCTCAACAAAAAAGAACACTCTGCGAGTCACGCGCGATGTCTATCAATAAGCGACTGTTAACTAACTCCACAACATCTCATTCTTATCCTCGTTATGCACCTCATGAGCCTTTCCTAACGTGATATCGCATTCATCCCTACCAATTCATCCGCTGACTCGGTTATCATGGACCCTTGCTTTTTACCTGCTCATGACCCTCAACTTACCCGGAACGATGCCGGTCTCCGGGACAGGGCCGGATAATCAGGTCTGACGCGGTAGCCTTCACATGCAGTTAATTTGACATTCAACTTGATAAACAACCCGATAAATCATGCTAAAACTTCAATTGAACTAGGCAAAGTCTGACTGATTTACAGAACTCTCACCTCAGGCGCTGGCTGTGGTGACTTATCAAAGCTCTTCATGGGCTCAAGTCCCCATCGTCCAAACATAGCCGCATCCTCATCCCAGCCATTGCACTCAGTTGTGAGCATCTTCTCACCCGTAAAGATGGCATTCGCGCCCGCCATGAAGCACATGGCCTGCTTCTCCTCCGACATGGTCTTGCGTCCAGCGGCGATACGGATGATGGTTGAGGGCATGATGATACGGGCCGTGGCGATAGTGCGCAGCATGCTAGTGAACTCAACCATGGGTCGGTCTCCCAACGGCGTGCCCTTGATAGGGACCAGGGCGTTGACGGGGAAGCTCTCCGGGTGGCTCGGCAGTGTCGACACGGTGTGAAGCAGACCGACGCGATCCTCGCTGGTCTCACCGAGGCCTAGAATTCCACCAGAGCACACCTTGATGCCGGCATCGCGGACGTGGCTCAGCGTCTGCAGTCGCTCGTCGTAGCTGCGCGTCGTGATGACCGAAGGGTAGAACTCGCGGCTAGTGTCAACGTTGTGGTTGTACGCCGTGAGGCCAGCTGACTTGAGCTCCTTGGCCTGCTCGGCATCGATCATACCCAGCGTCACGCAAACCTCCATGCCCATTCCCTTGACACCTTCGACCATAGTCTTGATGTTCTTGAGACTGTTCTTGCGCCCGCGCATGTCCCTCCATGCGGCACCCATGCAGAATCGCGTGCTTCCTTTTTCCTTGGCTATCCGTGCAGCCTCGAGTACGCTCTCGACACTCTCAACTCTCTTGGCAGGGACGTTTGTGCCCTTTTGGTAACGAGTGGATTGGGCGCAGTAGGAGCAGTCCTCGACGCAACCGCCTGTCTTGATGTTCATCAGGGTGCAGAGTTGCACCTCGGAGGGGTCGTGCCATCGTCGGTGTACGGTGCTCTAATTGAGTGTATTGTCAGTTATGATGTTATTCTATGAGGTTATACTCGTATACTGCCCCGCCATTAAGTCGAGAAAGGAAGCTGTAGATTCAACCCCGCAATATCGAACGATGCGATATCATCGCCACCCTCGAGAGGGGCAATTTAGACAAGAGACAAAGGGGCAGTGATTTACTTACAGCTTGGTATGTCAGCTCAAGGACGGGCTGATAGTAAATGGCCGCAATCTCCTCCTTGGTCCAGTTATGACGGACCTGGGTCGACGTGACGGCCTCCCGCAGAATCTGCTTCCTCTTCTCAGCCCGCTGCTTCTCAACCGCCTCGTGAGCTCCCGGAGGGGGAGGCGGGGGCTGTGATGACGGAGGGTGATAGTCGACAACGGTCGACATGGCCCGGGAATGTTGCCATCTTGCCGAAGCGGGGAGAGCTCGACGGCTGGCTGTCGAGACCCGTCGAAGGGCCGTCAGGCGGAGAGAGGCACCGGGCTTCATTGTGAGAAAGGACAAGATTTAAGGTGAAAAGTGAATGAAAAAGAGAGAATGTGAGATGGAAGAGGGAGAGTGAATGGTTGATGGGCGGATGAAGAAGAGAGAGAAGCACCAGCTGTGAGTGAGCCGCAGCAAGAGGAGACACTAAACCAAGACAAGATGCGGACACCAGCAACAACAGCAGAATCGAAATAGCACGTAAACTCAATGGGGAGCTATTGTTGGTGAGCTTCTCCAGCTACGCCTTACTATGCCCCCACGCTTACAAGGCCCCGACCAGCCGATCCTCGGTCAGTCTCCGGTCCATGAGCATCCCTAGCTGTAGCTACTCCGAAACTACTATTCAGTTTCACATCAATCAACGCCTCGCGGCAGTCTCGGCTTCTCGGGGAGCTCTGTACAGCTCTTAATCCGTTCCAAACCGCTTCTACCAAGATCCACTGGGACCTGAAGATGATCCCCTAAAGACGGGGGAGGGGCGGGAGAAATGCAGATAGGAATGGAACGATGGATGTCCACTGGTTGGTGAGAGGCAAAGCATAGTCTACAGTGGTGCCCTGTAACTCAACAGACTTGGTTCTGGAAGAGTGTTGAATGCAGATCATAAATACCAGGACATGACCCATATCTAAACATCTCTTGGTCTTCAGCATTTCTCGCATTTCTCCATCTCATGCGAGAAATTGAGGCTCCCAAGCCCATTGCAGAATCTCGGCCCGCTACCGTTTGCAACAGGACGGGATGACCTTCCAGGCCCAGACTTGTCCTGGATTGGATCCAATAGACATTTTTTGTTGAAAAACAGCTTGAGCCCTGCAAAGAGACCCCTGATGGCAATCCGGCATTTCTCGTTGGCTCGCTAGTGGGAGGGGTTTTGGTTGAGATGAGGGGCTAGACCACAGCTAAGCAACTCCTTGGTCCTTGTGGAATTAACCCCGGAAGAAGGCCGTGAATTTCGGGATTAGCTGCCGTGTTTTGAGCGGCATTTAAATGGGGTCATGTCGTAATCGTGGGGTTGGTGAGTGGATGAGCTGTGAAGCTGTGGTTTTGTTGTGCCAGCTTACCAGTTGCAGAGGTATTTAATCCTGGGTATTTGTTTTAAAATATGAACAAAGCTAGCTGCAATACTGAAGCGATTGTAAATCTGAAATCACAATTCCTCCTTTTGAGAGTATTTCTCAGTAGTGATTATTCTAAACTTAGGAGGCAACAATGAATTTGATCATCAACGAACTCCGATATCATGAAACTTAATGTATGTATTCATAGTCACATTATCTCCTTCAGTCTATCCAGAGACGCCATACTCTGCAAATCCATATATCCTGATATATCCAATATGAAGCCAATCACGAAATGTTATCCAAAATGCTCATTATATCGCCTTCCAGTAGCACCCTAGCGTTCAGTAGCAACTGACGTGGGGACGGTCCATAGGATTAAATCCATACCCCAGCTTAGTTATACGCCGGCTCAGCATACCGTCTTCCTGATGTACCAAGAGGGCTCGTCCCTCGCTCATCAGGCGGCATGCGCTTATCCCATCTCTTTCTATCAGATCGCGGGTCCCACCCGGGATAGTCGCGTCGTCTCTCCGCATCCGCGTGGCTACTAGTTCGTCGTTCCATCTCTGGTCGGCGAAGGTACCGGTCTCGTCTTTCTTCCTCCCTTTCCCGGTCAAGCTCCCGCTGCCGACCCCTGTCGCGGATTCGTTCTCGCTCGCGGTCCCGTTCCCGCTCTCTATCCCGCTCTTCTCGCATCCTTCTTGTCCGATGGACTTCTTCATCACTGGACTCTGCTTCAGATGAAGCCCCCGAGATGTCGGAATAGCTTCTGCTAAGACGAGATGGAGGAATTCGGTCCCGACTTCGACGTCCACGTGAAGAATCGGTGTTGTACGACTGGTTCCTGGGCGAGCTTCTGTTTCGTTCTGAGGACGCAAGTCCGTTAGGGAGAATATTTGAGACCTTCTCGGTTAGTTTTTCTCGAAGGCTGGGACTATGCGTTGATCGTCGTCGGCCAGAATCGTCGGGCCTTGCATCACCACGGTGAGGGCGGAACGACGATGGAGGGTTGCTTGCAACAGGTGGTGGTCGGTCGTTCGTAGGTGAGTATCGACGAGAAGTCGGAGAAGGTGGGCTCGCGTCAGACCTTTTCTTTGCACGAGGCGGGACGGGCTCGTCGTCACTCGAATCAGAGGAGTAATGTCTGGGCTGACTGTGCCGGCGTGGCGGTACGGGCCGCTTCGCATGAGGGTCAAGGTAAGTCGCCGACCCATGTTGTGATTGTGGCGGCACATCTGGAGAGGGTTGCTGATTATAATCAGAAAAGCTTCGTCGTCTAGCATTCTCATCGGTGCGACTGTTGTATCTCTCGGGTGAAGGCCTGGCTGGTCGTCCGCTTGCATGTCTACCTGGAACATGGTTGTACAATGGCCGATCTGGTCGTTCTGGTCGCTCAGATCTTGTCCGAGTCCCGGCAAAGCCGTTGGGTCGAACATGAGAGTAGCCCGCGAACTTGGGCCTCGGCATTTCTCCAGGTTCGCCAGGGCCAGTTGGTTCTTGCTCAGCTTCTCGAAACGCATCTCTTTCTCGAGCGTTCGCTTCCTTTCTTAGCTTGTCGGCGCACGACTTGTGCCAGCGGTCCACCTCGACGTCGGGCTGAGCTGGAAATACGGTCTTCGGTAGGTCTGAAGGGAAAATTTGGCCAGTTTCTGGATGTTTTAGTTGCCAGTTCTTGACGGCAGACTGCAAGAAAGGAACATGTTCCTCGGGCTCAAGTAGAATCTCGAGAGATTCCCATCGTGAGAAACCTCTAGGGGTTAGAGCAGGTATTGAAGGCGGTTCAAAGTCGTTGTCGGTAGGTTGTAGAGTGTGTTGACATCCCGTGACTTGCCATATGTATGAGATGGATTCGGGTGGCATTTCAAAGAGAGCTGTAGATTGTTAGAATACATGTCACGATTAGTTGAGACGGTTCAACGCACAGTCATAATCGCCTCCGACGGCCTTGTAAAAGGCGGCCAACTTTTCAGGTGTCAAGTTGCATTCAGTCTTATCGCCAATCTCGACTAACTGTTATGACGTAAGGTGGTTAGCATGCGATTTTCGAGATATAGAGGCTCCTTGGTGAAAAGCAATAAAATAAGGGTTCGTGCATACAATGTGACGACTGATAGCTCTTAGGAGAGCATCTAATAGCTTGGACGGGCTCTTGTCCTTCTCGTACATGTAGGTATACTCAATGGGCGGCGGCGGGGTTGATGAGGCCGCGCCGGGCGGGGTTTCCGTCTGTGGAGGGGCCGCCATGGTGAATGAGGATGAGAAGAGTAGAAGGCGGCGGAGGGGAGGTTCGAGGGCGTGATTGAAGATGAGGAGGAGGTCGTTGTGACAAAGCTCACGATGAGAGCGCGCTCACATTCAGGGCAGATCGCGGGGAAACGTAGAAGTGAGGCAATCGGCGGTCAGCGGGTCGACGATCGGAGTGCCGTAGACGAGGACGATGGCGCATTCCATAAGACGGCTTCGAGAAGGGAGAAAAGGAAGAAAAAGGATTTAAAAGCGCAAATTAGGCGACGACGCTATATGAGATAATAAAATCGCAAGAGGCAGATGCGCAAGGCAGAGATACAGTAATAATGTAATGACCCAGAAAAGAAAACCCAGGCCCGGCCTGTCAGGTTGGGTTGGGATCCAATAACTTATGAATGGAGCCCAGCTGATGACAATGACAACCTGAGCTAATGTTGGAGAAACAGCCAGGGCAGGCAGGCACAGGCAGGCAAGCCAGGGGATGGGCTTGGCGAAGAAGTGGGCAGAAAGTCGAGGATTAGGGAAAAAGCACGAGCACCAGACAAGGAATAGGACAAGGCAAGACAAGGCACAAAGACAAGAGAAGAGGCACAAAGAGATGGAAGAAAAAAGACGCTTAGAGAGTGACAACCGTTGGTTCCATGTCATTACATGGATGTGCCTGGGAGGCTGCGGGTGGCTGACAAAAGGTGCCAAAGTACCTTCGCTTTAGATACAATGATGATCCAGGGCAGCTGACCACTTTGTTATCTTGTCTCGAGTACCATTGTCATGTTGTGTCTTTCTGATTCAGCACGGTTTGTTACACTGCCTATCTTCCCGTCTACTCCTGCGGTGTTCAACAACTATCCCGTCCGTGGTTCGGGATCAACGACGACAGCGGCTTTCCGAGAAGTACAGCGGAGAGAAGACCAGACTAAGGCAAGGCAAACCTGCGCGCCGGCTGGCTTCTCCCGGTCTTCTGCCTCACTCACTGCCGGCCGCTCGTGGCCTGACACGTGCATCATTGCAGTAGGTCCCAGATGATCCCCCGCGGGCATCAGCTGTACAGTACAGTACAAAGTAGAAGAAGTGTGGATTTGAACAAGCGATAACAAAGCCATCACATCCGAGTTGCGCGGCTAAAACTGGACTCAACTAAGGCTGACGGCTGTGTAATCTAAGCCGTCCGCAGCAATGAACCCGAGCACAGCGTCTAAGAAACGAAAATAGGTGTTTTCTAGAACTTAGTAATTGGTTACCTCTTGGAGTACAAGCTCAGCCTCAACGGTGTAGGTCGGGTTGCTCAGCAATCAAGAGCCCCCACACCTGCCAACTCAAGATCTGTACTGTAGATTTATTATTCCCTGTCAAACTTGTTTTACCCGAAAATCTCATGAATAATCTCGAATATTCTCACCTGTTCCTTGGCGTGATTCAACTCTGATAAATCAGTAATTCGGACTTTTCACGGACTGACCGATCAGACGCTTTTTTGTCAGAATGAACATCTTTGTAAATATTGGGCACTGATGTCATTGTTTATCGAGGACAGGGGATTTCATGCAGAACGGGAAACATGGAAGCCGAAAAGCTGGGGCAAAGGCGTTGAAGGTTGTGCTCTAGGGTAAGCCACTTTGTTCTGGGCTGACGAGTTCTGACACCACCGGTTGCTGTAGGGCAGAGCCAGGGTTGCTGGTACGCTAGAGCCAATAAGGAAACGGTCATCTCCAATTATCCTTCCCGCATTGCTGGCCTCTTTGTAGCTTTTCTATTCCATGAGATAACCATTCGAGCTTTGTGACGTCCTTTGTCTTCTTCATCCACACTCCTTCAGAATAAACCTTTCTAATATTTGCTGAGCTTTGACTAGCTCTTCTTCTAAAACCTCCAACTTTTTCCCTTTGGTGTCGAAACCACAGACCATCATCATGGACGCCCTCAAATCAGCCATCACGCCCATCACGCACAACCTCCCTGCGCCGATCCGCGATCTGGGCGTTTCCATCATCGGCGAGACCTGCTACAAATCTCTCCTTCTCGACGTCAACATTGAGGATGTTGAATGCATCAAGCTTGGCGTCTCAAAGGGCCTCGGAATCGGTATCATCGCCGCCTCTTCCATCGTCAAGGTGCCTCAGATCATCAAGCTCCTTAACTCCAAGTCCGCCGAGGGCGTCTCTTTCCTCTCCTACCTCCTCGAGACGACGTCGTACCTCATCTCGCTCGCCTACAACTTCCGAAACGGCTTTCCTTTCAGCACTTATGGCGAGACTGCCTTGATCGTTGGACAGAACGTTATCATCTCTGTTCTCGTGCTCAACTACAGCGGTCGTGCTAGCTTGGCTGCTGTTTTTGTCGCTGCGCTTGCCGGCACTGTCGCTACTCTGTTTGCCGAGAACATTGTCGATGCGCAGACTCTGAGCTACCTCCAGGCTGGTGCTGGTGTTTTGGGCGTTGCTAGCAAGCTGCCTCAGATCCTCACCATTTTCCAGCAGGGCGGCACTGGTCAGCTCAGCGCTTTTGCTGTAAGTTAACCTAACCATTATAATGACTATCCGTTGACTAACACCAACCCAGGTCTTCAACTACCTTGCCGGCTCACTGTCGCGAATCTTTACAACCCTCCAGGAGGTCGACGACAAGCTCATCCTCTACGGCTTCGTCTCCGGTTTCGTTCTCAACGCTATCCTGGCTCTCCAGATGATCTTCTACTGGAACGCTCCCTCTGAGAAGGCCAAGGGCAAGCGTAAGGCTGCCCCCATCGAGGCCAAGCCTGCTTCTACCAGCACCCTGGCCGCCTCCTCGACAGCTACTCCCAAGAAGAGCCCCACCACTCGCCGACGTGGTTAGATAGTTCTCTTGCGACGGAGGTTGCGTTTGTTTTATAGATATACACAGGCTGTAATGCCCTACACATTAATACATATTGACTTTCTTGATTGTTCTATCCTACGGTGTGTGTTTCTACCTATATGCAAATAACCCTTACCACGAGAATCTTAATGATTTTGTCGATGTTCATGACTTGGTATGCAAATTCAACATGAAAACCTGCTTGTTGCGAAATGTCCCCTGATGACAATGCTGTTCCCACGCTGTTCAAGTAAATGGTATTCCCCCTTTTAACGCCGCCTGATCCTAACGCTATGGCAATGATCAAAATGTTGCTGTCGCTGACTGTTTCCAACTCTTAACCTCCGTATTTATTTAAACCCGGTTAAAAAAAAGACGCAATAGACCCGTTCAATGCGGTACCACTAGGCCGAGCATTGCGACCTGCGCATTGAAGACATCGTCGTTGCTCGCCCAGGTTGCTGACGGAGCAACTGAAGCAGACATGCTTGCCACAGGCACCACATGAATGATCCTCGTTCTCGAAGCCATCGACATCCATTCCATCTTGGTCAGCGCAGCCCAGACCGGTACCACAGTCGTCACAGTTCGTAGGAGCGAGCTCAGTTTGATTTAGGTTGGAGCTTGATGTTGAAGGCGCGGATGAGATATTCCAGAATCGATGAAGCGATTGTTGTTGCGAAGTAGGTCGAGCTGTTTGAGAAGGTGCTTGTTCTTGTTCTGGTGACAGCTCGGTGTGTTGATCTTGGTTCTGTGCAGAGTATAACATATTGAGTGTACGCTCTAAGCTTGGTTAGTATATGGAACGGATGTAATTTAACGCGATCAAGGGAAAGCTTACGATGAACCATCTCTTCCGAAGGTCGACTATTACGGAACCGCTTCATTGTTCGGCTGTGAATATGAATTGGTGCAGCAGTCATGGCGGCAAAAGGGTTGGTAATGGAGTTGCCGACTCGGGGAGGAGAGTCGAAGGATGAGACAGAAGAGGGCGAGGAGCAGAGCTCAGAGACGGATCGCTTGCGCTTGTGGGCCATTGTTGTTGATAAAGGTCGAGAAATACTTGTTGAAGGTTCTGGAAATGCTTTCGAGTATGGGTTTGAATATTTGAACCAGGGTTGATATTAGATGGAATAGTAAGTGAAGAATTATAGATGAGAATGGATCAGGTCTGAGGTAAGATAAATGTACTTTACACGGGGGCGCTGAGACGAGACGGTGGGGCCACGAGTTGGCCGCGCGACATGACGCGCTTAATTGGTGACGTCGGACGCGTTTAATGGCTTACGCCCATCGCGCTACGCGATCCTTGCTCAGCTTCAATGAAGATCCATAGATACTTTACGGATAATGCTTGAACATAGTCTGCTCTCGCCTAGGTATTCACTCAAGCGAGAACTCCTTGCAATGCTGAAGCTATCCTTATATCTTTTGCTAGATACAAGGCTGACTTGATACAGTGTGTAAGGCGTAAGTTCATGTCTGTACATGACCTAAAGAGTGCCTATGGGCGAAACAGCGGGCGCAATATACTGCTATCCTACCTGCCAGAGTCTTTTCTTTCAGTCAGACTAGGAGATGACGATTCAAAGGAACAGTTCTCGTAGATTGTAAACCTCAACGTCTGAAGTGCGCTTGATCACTAAGGATAATCCAGTGATTGAACCAACCTGACGGAGAGATACAGCCCCGCCGCCACAGCTGAGATACATAAGTCACGAGATTGCCTGTCATAGTGGGTTGATACTAGCCATTGGAGATAGGGTCGACATCGATATGTTGAATTACAGTCTAAGAACTAGATACGATTACAACTTACTAACCTGCTGAATCATCGTTGGCCTCGTAAGAGGGACCTTGTATTAGTCTCACAGCTTTGCAAGGCCGATAAAAACCACTTTTATGGCCAGCACTGAGGAATACATGTCGTGATGGGCTAGGTTCGGGTTATTATGGAACCTATCGGGTGAGTGAGTCGAAGCAGAACTGGCTGTCTCCCTCATAAAAAGCGCTCTCTGTTCACGAGATTCATTACTAGTAATGCCAAAAGTGTGTGTAAGGATCAATCTGATTCAGACGTCAATATTCTCCCCATAAACCTTACCTAGAGTCGCATCTTGGCTAGCCCCCGTTCTCACCACCAATCCATAGCAAAAGGAGCCTCAAACCAAGTTGCGCCTGCAGAGCAGAGCAATATCAGCAGAGCCTCAGATCTCCCACCTGCAGAGCCTCAGATCTCCCACCTCAAGAGCCTCCGATGGTCTGTATAAATTTCTCAAACCATGTAATGTCTTCAGGTGTTCTCAACTTCACATTCATCGCTTCAAAAATGGGTCACCTGTCAACGGACCCCATTATAACACTTATTAGTACGATCCCAGCTCTGCTTATGTCATGCCTGACAGCTTGGTTTGCGTACCTTACACTGCGCCGTCAGGAGCTCAGTCGCAATGACATTGAAGCTTCTACAATCGAACTTGTTATTGCTCAAATCAACCCAGTGCCTCCGATGTACGCATATCATTTTCAATTCACACAGCATCGCCTTCTATGTTAGCTACTCTTCGTCATATGTGTCTGATTTTTGTATCGTCCTAGATCGCAACGCCCTTTGTATCAACTTACAAGTGAGACTGCCGTTTTGATCCGCAGCTTACCCCAATTATCACCTGCACCCCACGAGGACGAAAACGGTGCCGGTCGAGCTTCAACGATTAACACAACGGATGCACAAGAACCTGATGAGCGACCTACGATCCAAAATGAAGGCGATTAGCCAATTTTTGCTCGCCAGGCTCTAACCAAGTGTTACAACACGACATCAAGAGGGTTTAAGGGCGTTTTGATAGATTTTTCTTTTTGTTTCTTTAACGCAATAAGTCTTCGGCCATTTCAACATTAAACGGTTGCACTGGTTGCCCGGTATAACTCTGTTCAGTGTATAAAAGCGGGATGGATGTGCGCGCTTCCGTATGAAGCAGAGAAAGTGCCGGTTGGTGTGACCTGGCAGGGATAGTCCATAGCATTAAATATACCACTTTGACTCTCGTATAAAAGTGGATATATTCAGCATGGCGATAGAGTGGAAAATAGATCCCGAAAATTCTGAGAGTTACAGCACTATGTTTATCTTCGCTCTCGCGTGCACAGAAAGAGGTCGCGCTTCGCTTGATGTAGTAGTGACTCAACAGTACCTAGTATTATTTAAAGCAATACCTTGTTAATACTCTCAGTGCAGTACAGTACTCCCCCCTTCACTCATTTTAGGCAAGAAGACTATTAAACAAAATGCAATGCAAATGTAACATAATGGCTTACATACTACATGAATCTATTAGCTGTTGTCTCAAGGCAACGATGTTCATAAACTCTCAAAAATCGACTCACTTGGAGGGTATCGGAATCGCGATACCCTTCTAGATCTTTAACGACTAATTAATAAGTCGGTTGTCGAATCCAGGACCGAAGACGACGCGCTGGACAACAAGGACCGAGGCTCGGCCCGCCATAACGCCAGATAGATTCTTCTTCTACTCGCTGAAAGTAATAACAGTCTCTATTTCTTTGGCTTTGACATCATATTAGCCCGGTATGAAGTGTGATGCTCGAACATGGGTCACTATCACAATGGCAATCAGCATATCAAGGACATGGCACTTGAGGATGAACTATTTAGGTTCTATTGGTAACGTATTTTCTCGATGTTAAAGGTGACTTATCCTACTAGTTGATGGTGACTTACCCTGCCTTTTGATAGCGGGTCGTTGCAGGGGCCCATCGCTCTCCCTACCCAAAATGGAGGACTGGCATCATGAGATAACAACCATCGGTGTCCATGCCGGACGCTTGATGACTATGGTAGGAGAGAGAGTGCATCCATAAGCGATGTGTGTGGGGCGCCATACCTCGAGTAGTCTGTGCTTGCCGATTGGCTTGAATGGTGCCCAATAGCGACGTTAGCAAGGCAGATCTACAGGGCCCCCTGTCCAACGACCGGGGGTGTTGTTTATAACAATTCTCTTTCTTTTCTTTTTTAAATGGTGTCGACGGGTCAGACTGACCTCCACTTTCAAACTTCCGTGTAGACGTTTCGGTAGTGGTAGTGATGGGAGGGAGGGTAAGATACTATAAAACTGACCAGGCCCTATGATACGACTCAAATTCTTTCTATAATCAGGATTCTTAAGTTCAACTATATCTTCTCAACATGGGCAGCCTATCGACAGACGCCATGGTGACTCTTGCCAGTGCGATCCCAGGGTTGTTACTATCGAGTCTAAGTGCTTGGCTCGCCTACCTTACGTTGCGTCGTCAGCATCATCTCGACCGCACTGATCTTGAGACTTCTACAAAAGAACTCGTCACTGCACAAGCCCACCCGGCTGGAAGGTATGTCTATCATTTCGGGAGAGTCGGCCAGCTGCTCCCAGCCGTGTGCAATGTTATCTAATTCGTTGACCACTAGGTTATGGTACTCCCCATATCGACTCACGTCCGAGGTCGTCTCTCAATTACCACCTGCAGCCTACCAGAACGCGGCTAGACGAGCTGCGTTTCTTCCAGCACCATAATAGATGCACGAGATTCGAATGGGAGATAGATGTCCATGTGTTTGATCCCATCCGATGTGTGCGAGGGATGTGACCAGGCGCTGATGATATGGGACGGTTAAAAGGCGTTATTATGGGACTTCTCATGCTTCACGTCTAAGCAACAAATTCGTGCAAGGCACTCCCTTGTCTGCACTATATAACTTTGTATACTACTAGGTCGGATTTTAGTATACAATAACGGCGAGCAAACAAATCCATACTATCTGAGCACTAGCTTCACCAAATCTCGTGCAACTACTGCCGAGTGTGGTAACATTACTTGGTGGAGATAAGTGAGACGGGGATAACCGCCGGCATGGTTCCCCACGTTTCAAGACGGGAACTAAAATAGCGAGAATCTAAATTCAATTAATTCCCGATGGCTATTTAACGTCATTATCCACATACGGATATCTCTTGTCTTTTGTTTGTAAGTTTGACCCGGTGTTGAAGCAATCATGCCCCCCCGATGGCATGTGCGTTATTATTATCTGTCGAGGCCTGGCCTCAACTCTCGTTCGCAGCCTGGCAGGAGTCATGTTGCTATCACTGTTTGTGGATGGCCGACCGAACCTTGGATCCCGAAAGACTAAGCTTCATCTCGGAATCACATGGAACTGGACTTTTGTTCTACATAAGAGATAGTTAGAGTTGGAACTAAAAAAGCTCTCGGAGTCAAATCGCGACTTGGGGAATTGGAGTACCTTACTGCGGTGCACGGTATCTGCAATGATCGAGTTTACAGAAAGAGCCTTTTTGTCCAGTCAAACATGTCTTTGATGTATTTGAGTTTACCAGGGCGATGCGTGTCCCAGGCAACGAGCAGACAAAAGCTGGCCACCATTACGGCCAGGGCGAAGTAGACGATGATGACAATGACTGCGGCCGACATTAGAGAAGATCAATGAAAGAGAACAGAATAAGGAGGCAACCACAACGCGGGGGTGCTACAACAGTAATAAGTAGGGCAAGTCAATTCTAACGGCGCTAAGAACGAGGCAGCCTTGATCTTATATCATTCCATGTGGTCTGGGGCGGTGCTATAAAAGCAGCTAAGCTTAGGCTGTTGCACATTTACCACACTTTCTCATCGATGAGTAATACTAAGACATTGGTGAAAAGAATAGATTAACTAAGAGGGGTAAAAAAAGCAGCTGGGTTCCTTATTTCAAGGCAATGCTTATTTGTCAATTTTCGCTCAAGACATTAAAGACTACCTGGTTCAATACCGAAGGTAGACGATAAAGGAACAGTAAATTTTGAAGTAATTTGCACGCTATCAAGCGCTTCCTATATACATATCCATATACCATATCCCCGTATCATGATTTCTCGGGATAGGGTTTGCTCTGAGTAAACTGGTGCGCTCCGTAAAACCTCAAAATACTTGGAGTACTCTGCGATATTATGCTGAACAGGGCTGAATGCTATTTCATTTCTAGAGACTTCTTGCGGCAATGTTTTCGTTTCCATCCGAACGGAGCTCGGCGGGACGTTGGTGAACCTTCGGGGGAGTGGCTGGGCGCATTGTGTAAGTCGTAGTCGTCGTGGCGGGAACAGCGGTGTCGGCGACGAGGGTGTGTCCAGTACTCATGGCTTGAACCACGAAAGTGACCGTGACTTGGGGATTTGGACAGCTTGAATATCTTATTAGAATAGTTCCATATCCATTGTATTTGATAAAAGCTGAATTACGTTGTTGAGCCGAGATTGGATTGGGTCAAAGCTGAGCCTTTGGGGTAAGACTCGCTATCCCTCTAAAACAACATGTTAGAACCTCGGGTTTGAGGAGAGCGAGAGGCTTGGTAGGTAAAGTAAACGCCGAACGAGGATACGACAAGCCCGATGAGGGAGAAAACAACTGTGACTATGACTTCGGTTGACATGTCGCAGACAAGTAATTATTATACGAACCTAGTGTAGAGATATTATTCGAAACTACAAGAGAAAACCTTGACATTCTATCCTGATTTATTTATTCGTAACTATTCGATTGAAGAAGCAAAGAGGTCCGGGCTGTAGGTTGAGGCATTGCTAATTAGAAAGTGGAGTAGATTATAGATCTGTCACTACACATTAATTATCTTTGGGTAGTCACAGATTCGGGACTACACAAATTTGAAACCATAATGATATCATACTACCTAAATTATCGTCCTGGCAGTCACAGATCTGTTACCATTTCACACCCACTTCGACTTTTACTGTAGTCACAGATCTGTGACTATCCAATCCTATTGGATATCATCCTGGCAGTCGTCAATCGGAGACTACCCAATCATATTGGATATTATCCCGGCAGTCGCACATTGGAGACTGCCATGCGGTCCCAAATTAGGGACTGTATCTCACACCGCCTGACCTTCTAATGTCCTGAGAAACGCCCATAATTTGCATGTTGGCCTTGTTTGTGGTTTGAATGCCATACATCTGCAATGTGCTTGAAAAACGTTCCATAGCTTGGCATTGTGGGATATGTACCTTGTGAAATACGTGCACAGGTACAGCTACAGTTACAAGGCTGTGTAAGAGAGAATGCAGCTGTGGTTATGAAGATAAGTTAAATATATAGTCTTATGCTGACTTTCTTCTTTGTACTCATACCGACATGTTATGCTCTGAACCGTAGTGCCCTATTCCACCGAACTTGACTCTTTAACACCTTGTTTGACCCGTGTCAAGCAAGAGTTTACCAACTCAACCACCTCAGTACAATGGCATGCCTTGTTAATCTAGTCAATAGAAACTACGTGTTTGTTCTATGTCCCGGAGTCCGATCGCAAGTTTTACTCGCTCATTTTGACGCTGCTTATCGTATACTTCGTAGATACTCTTATCAACACCACACGATGGCCGTCAAAGCTTTACTTTGGTACATCAAGCGGCCTCATGTGCGGATCATGCAACCTTAGACTCTAAATAATCTGGCTCTTGCAGCAAACAGAAGAAAAAGTTATCTTATGGACCCCCATAGAACTCGGTAGATAAAATCGTGTCCTCTCTTACCTTTGAAAGTGTTTGATTCTTGTCCTTTCCGCACACGACTGACAATCTTGCCAACTCTAGATGTTCCAGGCCCCTTACTCTTCACACTTGAGACTTTTATTCTCAAGAATCAAACCTTTTCTGAAAATAATACGCTGGAATTACACATTTCCCAACAAAAGAAAAATACTTTGGTCAAAATGCCTTCTATAACCTATGCCACCACGCCACCCCGACTCTACAACAACACCATCATCATAGGAGCATGTGGAGTAGTAGTCGAAAAGGACCCCAGCACAAACAATGATGGCTGGTTCTTATATGACATGTTCAGTAGACATGCAGAAGCTAAGAATCTTGATCTGTGGCAATGCTGGGTCAGCGCGACATCGATACAAGACTCTAAATTCTACTTCACAGCATGGGATACAATTACTGGTGTTACAGAGGTGGGCAGAGCAGAGGATATCGCCACGTATTCTCTGTCTCCAACCTCTGAGGTGATAGACAGGGTGCTAGGACATATCAGGGTTGCGACTCAGATCTCAAAGAGTACGAATCCGCCTGCTCAGATCTTGCTTCTGCTCTTTGGACATGGCAGCCCTTCACTTGGCTGCTATATGGACTATGACAAGTCCATCAAAGACCCAGAGGCCATACTCACACCGACAAAGATCCTTGCGGCTATGGAATCAGAGGCGCATATAACTCTCTTCATTAATACCTTTGCCAAGACTAGGTGGTTCAGGTGCAGGAGTCATACTAATGAAATCCTAGCCGATGGTGGGACTTGCACTGCCGCTGGTGTACCAGAATCTATCCCCCAGATACCGAGAAATCGATTTATTACTCCTCAGCCTACTAACCAATTCGCATGTCGCACTCAACGAACTCTTGCCAGGATGCTTCTCAAGACGTGCCCCCGAGACTCAGGCGGTTTATTCACCACAAACTGCTTCTTCAAGGACCTCGGTGAAGATTGGATCAACATAGCTGACCAGAGCGTGCTCAACCGGGAAGCCCAGCTGGAAGCTATTATGCAATACAGATTGCATCTGTCTGCTTTTTCCGACGACCTAGTTACCAAGTTTGAGCTCACTCGGCCCTTCAAACAGACTTGTCTTTCATGGGACATGATTAAGTGGCCCAGGAAACGACCCGGGAAGCGACACCACATCATGGGAGACCCGAACGAGTACTTCGAGGTTCTTGGCGAGGTGATAGAGGAGGAAGTAGAGACAAAGAGCAGTGGATATGCTAGATGTTCTCTCTACTGGCATGCAGCATTCTGCGAGACATACGGTCTCCAATGTCGGAGCGAGCCTGATAGTCAAGGACGCATCAGCCAAGTCTACCAGAGTATACTGGACGCTTGGCTGCAAGGGGAGCTAACGATTCGCGCCACGATGATAGGGAGGCTGCCCAATGACGCGGGCGGACTTCCACAGATAGTCTATGGTGAAGATGTTGGGTACGAGGCGGATGATGAGGATGAGGAAGAGGAATATGACGGATATGTGGTGGACGAGGTGGACGAGGAGGATGAACAAGTCTGCCCGCATGTGTTTTATTAGTTTTATGAGATTTATCTCCATGTAATATAACCTATGAGCCGAGATCAGGGCTGCTTAGTAGGAATGACACAATGGTTTTCTAAACTCAATCAGGGGCATCATACTCCATGCTAAATATCACGATAACTTACCTCATTCCTAAAAGAGAAAAGGAGAACATTGAGTGTCTTAATAATTCTTGGAGCTTTTCAGACGGCTACTACCCAAGTACCTAGTTTGCATGTTGGTCCAGTATACCCAGGTCAAATTGGTTGCCAGATTGACACGATTAATGGGAGTAATAGTGTTATTCCATCTTTATATTTCCTATCCCTTAACTAACCATCAATCTAATATCTTACACGAAAAGGAAAACCACAAAACCCAATTATTCGTCTCCGGAAATGCGAACCACCAATCTTCCAAACCCTCCCTTGCCGGTATTAACCTTCACACAAGCCTTCCTCACCTCTTCCAAGTCATCCAAATCCACTGTCGTCAAAACAGTCTTGACCTTGCCCTGAGCAATGATACCCGCCACTACCTTCATATCCTCCATGATACCTGGGTGTCCAGATAAGAACTCGTACTTGATGCTTGTACCGCGAAGCTTCCACTTGTACCACAGCTGAAGGATGTCCAGAAGATAGCCGACCCATCTTGGGAAGAACTCGGCGCCCATCATCTCGAGCATGATGCCACTCGTGGGCAGACTTGCGATGCTCATAAGAATTCCCGTTTTTGGCTTCAGCAAGGCAATGCAATCGTCGAGGGTAGAGAACTGCGTGTTCACTGCAAAGTCGACGGTGCCGCGACCAACTTCCTTGACCACCTTTTGCGTCTTGTAGTCGTATAGCTGGTTGACCATACCGGGGAGATGCTCCTCCACAAGCTTCATCTTGGGCGTGGACACAGTTGAGATGATCTTGTCTGCTCCAAAGAAGTTACGCGCAACTTGGATCATTATTGAGCCAGTCCCGCTGAGGGCGGCGGGTATGTATACTGTCTGGCCAGCCAGGCTGTCTCTTCCTTGGAGTTGCAGTCCACGCCTGATGGTCTGGTATGCTGTCACTATTATACTCGAAATGGGAGCGACTTCTTCAAAAGAGATGTTGTCTGGTTTCAGATGGAGGAACTTGGCTTCTGTTACGACGTAGTCCGAGGCCCATGCCGCTGGGGGGCGGGTGAACATAGGCTTCTCGATCTCGGCTCCGTAAACTGCGTCGCCGACCTTGAAGTCCGTGACGGCTGATCCAATAGCGACGACTACTCCAGATCCTTCTCTACCGATGGGTGAAGGGTATTTGCTGCATTTTTATCAGCCTATGGTAGGGTTCAACATGAGTTGGTTGACTTACCTTCCCCCAAAAAGGATATCAAACTGCCCAGAGGCAAACTGTGTATCGCCAGTGCTGATTACAACCGCCTTCATACGGATCAAAACTTCGTTCGGCTTGGTGATAGTAGGCGTCGGCCGCTCTATGAGCTCGTACCCATCTGGGAAGCACTTTTTCGGCGCAATGAGGGATCGGATTGTGGGTGGTACTTTTGACATGTTAAGCTTTTGGATACTGCGGTTCGCTGATGTCTATTGGTTCTAATCTGATGTTCTTCTCTTCACAAACGGAGAGCAGATAGCTCTTTTATTTGTTTTTAAAATCACATACCGGCGGCCTAACGGCGGCGGAGTCGGAGTCGGAGTCGGTGCTTCGGCGGTCTCAATGAGGTATTCGGAGGGCCCCACCGAAACCGCCGAACTCCATCGCCGGCGAGCTTTCGGGGCACCGATTGCCAGTCTACTAAGACCACATTGCGGAGTTTGCATGATTTTGTAATTAACTTACGAGTTTTAGGACCATATGACGCGGGATAACGGCTCAAAGGGGTGGAGTATCCCTTGCTAAGCATCGACACATTACCAAGCCGTTCGAATGAGACCTATTCATCACTCAACATAACTGGGCACTAGCATATCATACAAGTGACTTTTCTTTACTACTTTCCCCTCATTATTTTACGCTCGCTAAAACGGTATTTCATTTCCTTGATCACAAACAACTGATCATTGGCAGAATCTTAGTGCTCCTTAACACTCAAGAGAGGCTCATGTACTAACTTCACTCCAAAGTGATGACAATCTGTTCTCGCACTCCTGCAAATAGCTGAGCCGGGTGATGTTAGCAACTTGCATACTTTCATTAAATCAATGCTGGTACCTTCAGAACTTTTGTCTCAAAAACAACAACCTAGAAGAACATTTGGTAGTCCTCAATTGCTGGCGTATACACCTTTCAGGTAGAAAATCAAAAGGCTTGCTGTCGTCATCTCATGGTATAATAACGGCATAATATCATGCCTGTTCATTTGGTGGCAAGCGCAGGGTCACAACCTCTTTGCTGAACATTGGTATTGCGTGATGTCGGGTTTGATCACCAATCGTCTCCGTAACGGACGTAGCCGCCGTAATTATTGTCTCGGCGGCGCTGGTGGTAGCCGTACCAGCTTGAGTAGGTTGACTCGTCTGAACCAGAACGTCAGTCTTAAAACAATAGGCTTGCTAGGCGGGTTCAACATACCTCTCTCACGGCTAATGCCAAGTTGATCTGCAACGTTGACATATCCCTCCTCCATATCGCCTTTGTCCTTCTGAACCTTCGCTACGAGGTTCTCGTCACCCTTCCAGACGCTGCGACACATTGGGCAAGTCACGTTTCCGCCCTTGGTTCGCGACCACATTTTGAAGCACTCCTCGTGGATGTTCTGGCCACAAGCCGCAGCGCACCAGACAATAGACTCTTGCTTCTTGTCATCAAGCTCGCAATAACAGATGGGACAGTCGCCTTCGATAGGCTTGCGCTTGTCAGATTCTCCGTCTTTGGATGCTGAAATGGGAGGTGCTGCAGCAAAGATGGACTGAAGCTCAGTGCTGAGGAGGGCAAGCTGGTAAACAAGATCAAAAGGAGCATTAAGCACCTGCTTCATGACCTGCAAAAAATGTCAACAAATTGAGTAAGAGGTAGAAAGTGTGAACTTACATATAAAATATGCTTGCACTGATTTCCCTTCTCATTGTGGGGACAAGTGCAGCGAGGCTGTTTCCCAATGTGAACGGTGTAAATGTTACCCGTCGACCCTGTCATCTCGACTTCTTCTTCAGGACAACCCTGGGTACCACCTCTGACACGGTTAAGAACATAAAAGCGTTGCGAAAGAGCACGCCCATAGACATCATGGAAAGACTGGGGTGGGTGAGGTCTGAATCGGCGCTTTCGCTTTTCTTCCGTTTCTTTTTTCTGTTTCTTCACGTTCTTTTCCTTCTCCATTTGATACGAAACATCTTCTGATGTCAAGTCGTTTGCCTTGCGCTTGAGTGATGGAGGAGTAGGTGAATTGCTTGTCAAGTTGATAGGATTCTGTGGTGTTTGACCTGCTCTGGGCGTCTTAGTTGGTGTGCCTGAGACAGGTTTCTGTGGCGTTGTGAAGTTTTCCGTGGCATTTGGGCGCCGAGCTCTGGTCGACTGTACATTAGTCGATCCCATCTTGACGAACTTCAATTGCCCTGGGATGATTTGTGTGAGATGACGATGAAGGAGAAGATACTTTGGTATAAATCGCCTCCAGGGTATGGAAGTTACGACCTTAGCATGTTGATGGCGTCACGACTAGATATGGTCACGTGCCGATGCTCCTTCCACATAGCTTTGTTTTACAACCTGTCAACAGGACGGCCTTCAAAGATCATTAATTACATCTTTAAGTCTCATTTATTCAATGCTTTGTCTAATGGCAATAAGTTTTGGAGCCCAGCCTCATTAACAAAAATCTGGATACAAAGCCATTGGTAAGCTTAGACCAGTCATTCACACACATTCACTAGCGCAGCATTGGTAATTTAACTTAGAAAGGAAATGCGCTTTGGCATCGATTTATTCCTATCTTCTTCATCCACTGATCCATCTCTTTTACCTGGCCTCATCCCGCTCATGATAGCCCAAAAAGAAACCTAGCCAAACGCCCCGAAGCAGGGGGCCAACCCGCCCCTGCTCTCCTGAGGGTACATACATATATGCCCCGCCGTAATGCGCCCCCTAGACAAAGAAAATAACAAAAGAAATCGAAAGGCAGGTTGATGTAGTTGGTACAGGCTATGCCACTATGTGTGCAGCCGCTTTGGAATGGTTCAACGCCGAGTCTATGCTATGGCTGTCAAAGATGTATAGTATTAGACATGAAGGGAATAGATGTGTGGCCGTAGAGTCATCGAAGTGAGAGTATCATGGAGGTCATATGGTTTGAGGGCCGTGGTACTGTCATCGAGGTGGTCGGTTTTTTATTGTGATAAGCCACGGGCGTGAGTATTATCGTAGTTTAGCCCGATGGTGAGGTAAATTGGCTGATCGTGCCAAGTACATGGCGATAAATGATATGTGTGCAGCCTCAACACAATGCTGGAGAAAGGGTCGCAAGATTATGCGCTCAACATTCAAGGCAAAGGTCGTCGGTGGCTGGGATCACGGGGTTGTTGATATCGGCCGTGGGACTGCTGCTGCTGAGCAGTCAACCACTCGGTAGATCCTGTCTGTCGGCCAGGTTGCTCAGCAGGCAACTTGGTATCGCTTCCTGTGGAGGTTGCGCCAGTGTGGTTTGATCCACCAGGGGATCCAGGAACCAGGTCAGTAACAGCCTGGGCAATCGAAGCTACGACGTAGCCACGGAGCTCGTTGTCTTCCCGGGTGTCCTCCTTCTCCAATCGGAAACGGTCGTCCTTGTTCATGTTGGATCGTCGCATGTTCTTGATCTCCTGCATAACGTAGAGCAGAACCTCTTCTGGGCATCGGTTGCGCTCCGTAGCATGTTGGTTCTTGCGCACATATCGTCGAGTAACGTCGGTAGCGCCATCAATAGAAAAGGCGACACAGTAAGACATCTTCTTACCCCATCCTTCAGAATAGAGACGTGGGTTATCCCAAGCTTCTTCGCAAGCGTCCACATGAACCCATCGCTTTTGATGATCCGAATAGACTTCAGTCCAGACATGGTCCTCGGCGTTCCAAACCCAGCGAACGCGTCCGCCGACGGCTCGGCAAAGCATGCTGAAGCAGTTGGCCCATTCGCCAACACGTCCTCGTCGAGTTTGCAGTAACCGCCAGACATCGCCATAACGAGGGAAGCGCTCATAAGCTCCACAGTGCTGGGCGGAGCATCGATATAATTCGACCCGAAGGGCGCCGCAAGCGCTCTCTTCAGGTGAAGGGGCAGTCATGCCTTGGGCGATAGTAGGGGATAAGCAGACGGGGCAGGCAGGGTTGTTGACCCAGGTGAAGAATGATCGCTTAAACCATCTGTCCATTGTGTCAGTCCATTTGGTCGAATATGGAACGGTTAGAAAATGACATACCTTAATAACGCCCGGATGACACAGTCTTGGTAACCCCATTCAGGTCGTCGTCCATCACCCATACTCTCTGCTTGGGCTTGCATAACCTGTGTCTCTTCTTCGGCCTCGCCATAAATACGATCCAATGGGATGGTCTGCAATGCCTCGTCCAACAAACCGGGGTTTTCGTATTTAGTTGGTGTTAATGACAAGCTGATGAGGAGGTTTCTAAATTTTTGAGAGTCACGATCGCCAGCAGCAGGAGGAGATGGGATCTTGGGGAGATGTCGTAGGGCGGAATACGAGGGAGGAGTATGGCCTTGGGATGTCGAGGGTCGGCTATCGTTCGCGAAGGGCGAGCTTCCCATGTTGGCGTGAGGAGAATGGTCTCCCAAACTCGGAGAGCCTTGTCGAGATGAGGCACGGAGATCGTTCATACGCTTGTCACGCAACAAGCCCTCGAACTGGACCCTCAGGTCTCGCGCCCATTCCTCGCCATATTCGCCCGCAGGCGTGCGTTGGCCCGCCATATTAAAAAGAGGTAGTGGGGTGGCGAGCGGGTAGTCTGTCGATGCAGTTGATAATGATATAATTGAGTATAGTGTTGATGGTGGTGTTGCCCAGATGCGTGATCGGGCTAGAGGGCAGACGGCTCTATCGTTGGTATTTACGAGGCTCGAGAAACCTCGTGAGCAGCGAAAATGTCGTCGTAAGATTGATCGTTAATTATCGTCGTCAGCAACGGTATGCGTGTTCGTAGACCTGATTGCCAAGGGACACGCGTTGGCCTAAATGCTTGATTGTTCGGTTGTCCAAAGCAGTCCTACTGGCTTTTGCCGCAGGTGGTGCCGCTCGCTCAGAATAGGTGATGACTAAGGTTTGGAGTCGGTTCCTTCAGTCGTTTTGAGTATCGTCGATTACTCCTTGGTCGTAAAATGAAGTTGAATCGCTTTGTCGTCGCCGCAGATGAGGTTAAAGGAGAGGAGTTGGCGGCTCGCGAATGGCGAAAGCTGATGACCACTGCAAGTAAGAAAGACGCAACAGCAAAGAGGAGAGGCAGAAGCAGGAGCAGGCGGCGATGAGAATCGAGGGTGGACCAGGGGAATAAAGGGACGGGGTGTCTCGGGAGGGTGTGCGTCTCGTTCGCTCTTGTCCACTCTGGGCCAGAGCCTACGATGGCAGTTTACGCGTCAGCAGTGAGCGCCACGACCAATGAGGGAGCCGATTGTTGCTCCAGGTGGGGGCTACTGGGCGCAGGGGGATGTACCGGTACAGCTGCCTCGTACTTTCTGATGGAACTGCCTCGCTATGTACTGGAAACGGCCACTGAGCCTTGTAAGGATCGAATCGAAATGAATGAGTTGCTCAGTGCTTGGAAGGCATTTGTGGGCTCCGATTGTTATTTAATATCACGGCCTACGAATGCTGATGCGCGTCGCTCAAATCCGTCGTATAAGTGAGGACGTAGGCATTCAAACAGATTGAATAATACAATTTCAACGATAATGGGTCAACTGGTCAAGTCCACGCAAGACCATTCATCATCAAGAGGCGAACCTAGAGGGCCAATCTCAGTAGTCCAGGCCTCGCAAGGCAAGGTACGTGTATACGTTGACTTAGGTCTAGGGAACACCGAACAGGAGTGGCGTCTGGCCTAGATCTTCGTCATCAGCGAATTATCAAGCGTCAGCTTTTATTTGTACTACTTTGTAAATCGTATGGAGAAATGAACGACAAGAGGCAGCAGTGTTTGATAACCATGGGAATCTGAGGGAAACGGGAAAAGAACGACAATCGCTATCTGTGGCAATGCGAGCTGAGCCCACAAACGATGAAGCCTAACTCACATGAGCAATTGATACGCGCGGGGGAGAAACCGTCGCGTCAAAGCTAATGGATCTCTCAATAGAAAAGATGGAGTCAATTCGAGTCTTGCAGGCTCTGAAGCACGCCAGAGAAACCTCTCGAGGCTGCTAAGACCGCTGCAACTTTCTGCAAGTCACTCGACCCTGGGCCCTGGACACTAGGTACCGGTACTTTGATGGGAACGTGCCCCTCGTCGTGGTGGGCGATGACGAGGCAGTGAGTGGTGAGGACCCTAAAAAGCCGCCCGAGGAGAAGGAATACTTTCTTTAGTATCGTGGCACAGCCTGGACTGAGCCACTCCGCCCGCAATCCTTTTCGCAACACGTTTTACAGGACTTGCGCACTGCCGCGCAACAGAGACAAATTGTGTAGAAGAATGATAATTGTCCGCGCTTATTGTTCTCCTTGACGCAGGTCTCGTAGGCCTCTAAGGCTCCCCAACTCCCAGAAGCCGTCCAAGGCTCACTAGCCACAGCTCTCTTCTCTGTGGCGGTGTTCGCTATTTCCAGTTCCACTAGACCCACTTTGCCTCGCGGCCTCTTGTCCCTTGCAATTCCCCTGCCTCCATCTACTTGCATCACCACGTTGGGATCCGTTTCAATGTTTCCCACATAGACGGAGAAATAACAATTAAACGCTTTGATATTTTCGGAAATTCGGATCTCGAAAGTTTTGCAAATTATATGTGGTTCAGCTCTCATGTGAGGCTGTTTCACGCAATCGTCGTCGATGCCACGTGATACCGTTCTCTTGTGAAGATGGAGAGTTATCTGCGGCACACCGACACTGAAAGATATTCAGCAACTCCACAGCGATCTGCATCCATATGTCTCTTGTTCAGTTGAATTACTCTATACCTGACTTTCTGCTCGAGTCACATCAGCTATCTCGGGTCATGTCAGTCCCCGAAAGACACAGGCATGTCGATTTTTCAGCCCCAAACCCTTCAGAGAAATCATCTTGGCCTTGTTAACACAGACGGGCTGGGCACCTCGGAAAGAAGCTTAACTGGCGTTGGCGTCTGCATCGCGTGCGCTTGCCCCTGGAAAAGCGGCCTCGTCCAATCCCAGCATGCGATTTGACAGGCGCCCAGAGACTTCGACACCCAACTTTGCTTGCTTACCTGGCAACGTTACTACTGAACGGAACTAATAACCCTGCGTCCTTAGGTCATCTTGGCAGCGGGAACGTTCAAAGCGTCGCGTCCCCATATCGAAACTTCAGTGATAAACGTGATAGCACAGGGGTCAAATCGGAGCCGAAATCCACCTCAAGCCTCTCCTCTCCGTTTTCCTAATTACCCAACGCACCAGTTGCGATCTGCTCACTGTTTCCATATTACTTTTAACAAATGTCGCACCGTCGGCCAACAAACGCACCCAATCGTCTGTCGAGTTGCGAGTCCAGGTCCCGTATTGCACCGCCAATCATTCTCAGTTGTGGTTCGCCGATCTTGTTGCGCTTACGACCGGGGGGCGTCTCGTGAGACACCGCCAGAGGCCGCGTCATCTGGATGCTCCATGACATTGGCTTGCGTACATGCAAACATCAAATATCTCTACCGTGGGAAAGGGTCTACGCAACGCGATCTTTTTCAATTGCCACCTCCTTATTCAACAAACTCCAAGGCACTTTTTGGTGTTTCGGGAGTCTTTGATGCTCTTACTCTTGGGGTTTTGTTGATATGGACCCTTTGAGCCCTGCCAAGAAGTTCAAGGCTTAAGAATTGCGGCCAAGTCAATGGCCAGATCAGATTGTGAGGCTAAGCCTTTCATTAATTAGCCTGTGTGCTACCTACGTACGCTCTTCACATCGGTTTTGAATAGACAGCCAGGCGGTCCGGTAAATAATCGATACCTTACCTAACTTTAGGATAAGTTACTATAATAACTTGAGCATATTTTAGGGTAAAGATTAACCAAAGTGCCTAATTTATTTTATCGCCTCTTACCTAAAGTTAGGTAAAGTGTCGATTATTTACTGACGTACCTGACAGCCTGATGAACCCAAGTGTGGTCCCGGAAGACCGCCAAATGGCCCCAGTGTTCAGAGACCTGAGGCCGCTCTTGATGTATCATCAACTGGCCGTTCGTTAGGCGAACTCGTTGGTAGTTGGGACGGATCATCCTTAGATCAACTCAGATCTGACGTGGTTAGCGATCTCTTTCTCTTCTTGGCACTAAGGGATTCGAGCATGACGAAGCTAGGACTTGCAGGACTGCGCGCTCTATACGCATATCTCGAAGGCTGCTCATGACACAGCCAAATCACAGCCGGCCTTGAAAAAACTGAGCCACACATGAGTTTCCGATGAAGCCTTGGTATCGGTCAGGGATGTCAACATCTCAACCCACTCGACATAAACCATGTCGTGACCTAATTCATCTTCATCCGGACTCCCACCTCACGGATGAAACCTGCTACAACACTATTCAACCTCAAGCCCACATCCATGGACTCCTACATGAAGCTATCTCGGCAGCAAGCTCAATCTGGTCAGGCTAACGGCCACGGCTCTTCTGGTAGACGTGGACGCGCGTTCTCAGGCGAGTGGGCACTGGGTCTTGCGACTATGTCTAGACAATTTCGGTAATCTGTACAACGGTCAAGTACAAAGACTCGAGGATCTGGTCATCTGATTGGCTGTAAGTGATTTCTGTCATGTAAGTCTAGATATCGCTCAGTTAGTGAGTGTCCTTAATGACCCGTAGTTCCGGACTTGGATATTCATCTGATATGTCATGATACTCTATCCACAGGACATCTGCAGCCTTGTGAAACTGGGGTCGAATACCGGAGAAGCATTGACCTCATTACGCACATGTCCAAGATACGATTGTACGAGAACCTGTCCGGGGAAAGGCGTTGTGTAATTACACAGTCTTCTATGGCCACAACCCAGGCATGGGTATACGTATGCTGCAAAAGAAAGCGGATATCCCAAAATTTGATTCGACAGCCCGTACGTACGTAGCCCAGTATAACATCAAAATCTACAAACCAGGATCATGCTTTTGGTCCAGACCCTTTTAACATCCATCATCCTTGCAACATCCAACCTGCCTCCCCGCGATGCGAAATCTAGACAACCTTTTTCATTCTATACGTCCATCCAATGCTCCATTACCTCCTCCACTGCTCGACGCTGAAGTAGCTCTCGGGCATGTCCACGTCCCATGTCGGCCTCTCCACCAGGGCAACTTCGAGGGGCTGGTCTGCCGCACTGAGAGGCACGACACCAAAGATGGGTCGGTACTTGTAAGTCATCCACCAGCTCTTGCGTTCACCGCCAGTCTCGGCAACTTCAAGGTCTTTGCCCACTTCACGACGGTTCCGTAGCTGGGCAAGTTCGCCTTCAGGCTGGTCGGCCTCATCGTCACTGTTGGCATCTTCGGATCGCGGGGCATCGTCCATCTCAATGTCTTCCCACTGACCGGCCGTATGCTTGCGGACCTGCGAAGGTGCAAGAGCTCCCTGCTCCATTCTACCTCCGGCTCCGGTAGAGGGTCCTGTCCTCTTGCGCTTGAGCTGCTTGCCTGAGGTAGCTGAGGGATCACTGGCCTCGCCCTCTAGAGGTTTAGGCAGGTCTTGTGACAAGTCAAGCATAAGGAGGAACGAGACACCGTAGATCCAAGCACGAGAGCCTTGCCAGAAGACGCCCTTTGCGATGTCGAGGAGGTCCTGTACAGGGGCAGGTAAGTCCTTTCGGACATGACGTCGCGACCAGGGCGTGAGAGAGCCTTGGAGTGGGTGGAAGGTAAGCAGGTTCCACGACGAGGTGATTGCGAGGAGGGTGTAGTCGTCGACATGGTCAGATGAGCCATTAATTCCATCGGGGGAACCTCTGGGAGAGCTCTTAGCTCGAGGCACATCGGCTGAAAAGGATAGGACCGTCGCGGCAGAGGGCAGTTTGGGGAGTAGTTTGGCACTAGGGTTGCGAACCCACTTCTCAATGTTCTGCGATGGCTCATCTTCCTCGTCTGAAGAGTCACTCTCGCTTGAAGAGGACGCGTCATCTTCTGACTTGGCCTTCTGGCCATCGCCTTGCAAGATCCAGGTGTCGAGATAGCCGGCAAGATCGGATGCCGCAAGCATCTTGGAGTCTGGTGAGAAGGCAACCTGTGTAATCGTCCTGTCGTAGCTACCCAGTCCTCCGTTGAGGATATAGCGCGGAATTTGGCGTCGTAAGCGTGTGAGTCGTTGTACTTGCGGTGAGAAGACGAGTGAAGCTCTGGGAGTGACGGGGTCGAGCGCACCCACGACGACGCGGGAGCCTTCCTGAACTGCGCAGAGCCAGTGCGCGTTGGGTGAAAGCTGCACCTTAATGGCGCCTACACCTGCAAGCTTTTGGGGAAGCTCGGAGGAGGAGACCTTGACATCAGAGGGCTTGACAGGATCTTGGTGTTCTAGTCTGAAAGCCTTGACATCAGTAGCAGTAGAAACGATCAGAAGTGAGCCCTCATCGTCGATAGTAGCCGAAGTGATGTTTGAATCTCCTTTGACAACGATAGTCTTGAGAAGTTTGCGGTTTTTGTTGACGTCAACATCATCTCCTCCGGCATTGAACATGTCGGTGGCTGACTTCTGGAGGAGCCAGACATGGACCTCCCTATCCCACCAGCTGACGACGAAGCGCGCCTTTGGTGCGCTCAACAAAGGAGCCTGCTGTGGCAAGCTCGACATGATACGGTGGTTCTCGCGTCCCATTTCCTTCAGGGGAACCACCACGGGATTAGCATCGGGACCTGAATTCGAGTTAGCGATGACTTGATAATGGGAAAGGTGAATCTAACCTCCTGAAACAACGACGCTGATTCTGCCGCTCTCGAAAGATGCCATAGACTTGACATCGTGATCGTGATACCGTCGTCCCCAAACCTTGCTCCATCGCGATCCGGCACCGCTGTTCTGCTTGTAGAGGATTGTTCGTCGGTCCATGCCTCCGCTGAGGACGGAGGTACCATCTGCGCTTATCGCCAGACTGAGAACGTCCTGCTTGTGGCTTTGCATTCGCTGAGCTTGTGTGTATGTCTTGCCGTCCCAAACGCAAACCTGGCCAGTAGAATCGCCTGAGACGATGTTGCCGTTTGGCAGACACTTGACAGACCAGACGATGATATCCTTAGATCCGCCAACGAGGTCAGAGCCCAGTGTCATCCTACGCAGCATGTGGCCTTTTGTGATATCGTACGCTCGAATCGTGCTATCGGAGCAGCCGACAATGGCGACCTTGCGCGACTGGAAAGTAATGCTAACCATCTGAGCCTTCTTGGTTGGCGATCGCACAAGAACTCGCTGGAATCGAAGGTCGTCGTCCTCAATTGAATACATGACAAGCTCGCCGTCGATTGTGCCAGCGACTAGCTTGGTAGAATCCTGAGAGTCGGCGCCGAGTCCAACCCTGTCGGCTCCAGCAGGCTGAGCGGCCATGCACCAGATATCGCCATGTTGACCGCTAGCATGCCTCTTTGGCTTTCCCGTCTCGAGATCCCATTCGGTGACTGTAGATGTGTAGCCTATGCTGAAAAGACGTGACTTTCCAGCGACGACGCGTCCATCGCCAAGGTCCTGGTCTGGCTCGTTGACCCAGACAAGTCCGTCGACGCTTCGATCTTTGCCGCCAGGAATGATGAGCTCCTGGTTCCAAGAGCCATTCGAAGGGTTCCAGATTTCGATGTCGCCATTGGCTCGCCCAATAGCAAGTCGAGCGAGCGAAGCTTGCAGTGCCGAGCGCGTCTTGGGGTGAGAGAAGGCGATGGCGTTGATGGCGGACGGCTTGTAGGGGACGAATCGACACCGATGAACGTCCATTGTGACGGCGGCGGTTGGATTTTGGTGATGAGTCTTCAGTCGCGTGATATTTCTCAGTTGAATTACTACTCGACAAAAGCCGAATATCGGATCGAAATGGTTGCGCGGATCGAAAAAGATTATAACCTGCCGCCGCGTAGCCAGGCGTAGAGATCCAATTCAGGAAGAAAAATCCTAGCCTCGCAGACTTGCCCAAATTTTTTTTCTTGCAGGAAGAATAAGGTGTGGTCATAGCGTCCTAGGTGCCCCTCCATCCCCACTCCTGGCAGCCGCGAGCCTGCCGTGCTTGCGACCAACCCCTCACCGTCTTCAGCGCGTGCCCCTCTCCTTCCCTTCCACTCTTGCGGGTTCTATTCTGGATCTCTTTTTCTGAATGCGTCACATTTTCGTCGTTCTTGGGAACTCTTTTTTGACCCAGGATCCTTAACAACGCCAACGTCATAGCCTTCAATATTATACTTTCACATCTATGTTCGCTATCTATGATTCTGTCTTTTTATCATAACCTTGATCGATAATACACGCACGTTACGTTGGAGCTGCACCATCTGCGCCTCCCTAGCTTGGCTGGCTGCCTTAACTTAACCTCCGCATAGCCGAAACTCTCTCTCCAAAGTCTCCAAGACTCCAACCTACAAAACCTGTACCTTCTTTCGAGTACTGCCATCGTCGCACACACAAATTCGTACGCACGCGCGCAATCACCGTCATGAGTTTCAACAGCTCTTCGCCCTACCCAGAGGGCGTCATCTCGTTCCTCGACACCGATCTGTACAAGTTGACGATGCAATGCGCCGTTTTCAAGTTCTTCAAAGACGTTCCCGTGTCATATGCCTACACCAACCGAACCCCGGACAAGAAGCTCTCACGAACCGCTTTCAAGTGGCTCGAAGAACAGATTCGAAGTAAGATTGCCTTACAATACTCTTTAGCGGGGTATGTCTCATGACTAACCTTGATGTTCAGAGCTTGGAAACATCTCCCTTTCCACCGACGAGTACCTCTTCCTCAAGAAGCACTGCGACTATCTCTCCGATGACTATCTCAACTTTCTCAAGGAGTTCCGACTGAGCCCCCGAGAGCAAGTCGTTGCAACCTTCACTCCGGTAGGCGAGGATAAAGGAGACGACTCGGTCGTCGGCGACGTCGACATCCAGATCAAGGGCACTTGGGTCGATACGATTCTTTACGAGATCCCTCTGCTCGCGCTGACCTCCGAGGCGTATTTCAAGTTCATGGATACAGACTGGAACTATGAGGGCCAGGAAGAGAAGGCATTCAAAAAGGGGCTGCAGCTGTTGGAAGTAGGATGTATCACATCCGAGTTTGGCACACGAAGACGCCGCGACTACCACACCCAAGCCCTCGTGTTCCGAGGTTTGACCAAGGCTTCCGCGGAGGCAGAGAAGAAGGGATTCCCAGGCAAGCTCTCCGGAACCAGCAATGTTCACCTGGCCATGCGCTTCGAAATTCCTCCTGTTGGAACAGTCGCTCACGAGTGGTTCATGGGCGTTGCCGCTATTATCGGCGACTACAAACAGGCTACTGAAGTCGCCTTGCGACACTGGGTGGCTTGCTTTGGCAACAAGCTCGGCATTGCTCTGACCGATACGTTCGGAACTCAGGAGTTTTTGCGGGCTTTCACCCAACCCGTAGAACCCATTGAAGGTGGATTCCCGGCCGAGACCTTCAAGAAGGCTGATGGAAGCATGAAAACCTATGCCGAGACCTTTGCTGGTATTCGACAAGATTCTGGTGACCCTGCCGAGTACACCAAGTGGATGAGAGAGTTTTACGATGAGCAGGGTATCACTGACAAGAAGCTCCTTGTCTTTTCGGACTCGCTTAACATTGAAAAGTGTTTCGAGTACAAGAAGATTGCCGAGGACCTTGGCTTCCAACCAACATTTGGTGTGGGAACATTCCTCACCAATGACTTTACTCACATCAAGACGGACACCAAGTCAGTGCCACTGAACATTGTTATTAAGATTAGCTCAGCGGCAGGCCGCCCAGCTGTCAAGATTAGGTGAGTCCTTCTCCTGCCTGAAGCTCTTGATGTTTTAGTCTAACTTGGAACAGTGACAACATTGGAAAGAACACCGGCGACAAAGAGACTGTCGAGAAGGTCAAGAAAGAGCTTGGATATGTCGAGCGCGAGTGGAAGGAGGGAGACGAAACCTCACGATGGGGAAAGGAGTAAAGGGAAAAGATAGACTAAGATACCAAGGCGCAGGTTGCCTATTTGATTAAGAGAAGCCAGGATATTCTGCCATATAAGCACCAAAGAGAAGATGACAACAGCGCAAAGTTGGAAACACACGAGATGTATTACTTTTTTGTAGTACTAGTTTAGACTCGAATGCTGCTCAATTGGAAATAACTGTATAGATCTGAGTTGGGTATATATGGCTATCAAAGAAGCCGAGTAAGTGGTGAGTCCAAACCCAGACACAATGCGCCAAACATATCCTTATACGATATTTATACAAAATCACGAGTGTGACAAACCGGTCGTGAAAGAAATTACTCTTCTGGCATGACCTCGACCACAGGCGCCAACTCAACCTCCATCTTCGCCCAAGTGATACAGTCTCTCCACTCAGGCATCATCATAACATCAGAGCCGGGCTTCGGCTGCCACAGCATCTCTGATATCTCATCCACCATCTTCTGACCAAATGTGCCAATCCACCAAGCAATCTTACCCAGAGCATTGAGCTGCACTCCCCAGTACATCATGAGAAGCAAAGCCACCGGGTCTGAACTCTTGAGGGCTAAGCCGAAGTCACGTCCTGCCATCGCAGGAAATCCTATGGCTATGCCCTTGAAGACGTCCTTGGCATCTTGTTCGAAACAGGTTTGTATAGCTGTGACGCCGGTGCGATATGAGCGGATCCGTATGCCAGTTTCGGTCTGATCATCGGGATCAGAACTAGACGGCGCGCCTGAGGCCTTGTTGACGATAGTAGACAGGCTCTCTAGGGCAGTTTCAGTCTCTTTACTCAGAGACGTAGGCGTTTCTGTTTGAAGTTGAGTCCTTAGCATCAAAGCCTCTGTGGACCGCGATAAAGCACCTGCAATGAGAGCCTCAAAATGCTGATCGGCAATAGAAGCATTTCCCATGAGAAGTTCCCACAGCGTCACCATACGCTCGAGAACACCGCCCTGTAGTTCTTCAAATGCACTACACTGTCCGAGAGCCATGTTTACGCCCACAGCGAGGAAGGAAAACATGAACATTTCTTGGGCGTTCTCAGCCGTCACGTTCTCAAGCTGCGCGCGAAATGAACGGCTCGCTTTGTCGTAGTACTCAAGCGCGAGTTTGACGTAGTACGTCTCGGGATCATCTTCTATCACGACAGCACCGCCGCAAAGAGCGACTTCGAGGGCGGAAAAGGCAAACATGCCGTTGAGGAGATACTCATGTTTGAGGGCCCAGCGAGCCATATCGTCTTGTAGCCACTGTTCGTCCTCTGGGATGCTGGCGAGACTCTTGTAAGTGGATATAGACCAGCGATGCATGAGTTCGAGCTCTAGACGGCGCCGGGTCTCGGTTGCTGGCATCTGAGAGGGAGGGTCTGGGAGGTATGAGCAGCCTTCCAGGTTGCGGGCTGAGCAGTTGGCGCAGGGAGGGCCTTGTTCGTCACACTGGAGAGGGTTAATAAATTTGTAAAATACCCTGAGAATGGCTAATTTGACTTACTTTCACATGTCTTTTCTTGCAGTTCTTACAACCGTGTCGTGATTTGTTGTGAGTCCTTCGTTTCATCATATTGACCTTTGTATTGAGCAACAGCGCGCCAAGACTATATTAATGTCTTCGTGGCAATTGGAGGTAGTAGGTTTCATTCACAAGCTCTGTCAATTAGGGATTAAAAGTGATTACGATGAGTTGCATGTGAGAACCTCCAGGCTCCCATTTCTTCGATAACAAGTAATGTGGCTGTGCTTACGACCAGTCCCCCGCGAATTCAATATGAAACCGACGAATGAGGTTCAGCGATGCTATACTTCAACACAAAACCAGAAACAATACTTCTGATCTGTGATAGTCAACACATAGACCCAAGGCTCGTTGATACCGACAACTGAGGTTAAATATGGATAAAGGTAGTGCGTGAAGACATCACGACCTCAACTTGGTGTATTTACTCGTCTATTCATAATCCTTATTATCTAGGACATGCTTTTAATCGTATCCTTCTAACTCATTGACTCTTATTGACTCGTATGGCACCATCTCTCCGTAGTGGTAAACGTGCCTCCACACATCAGACTCTCAAGCATCGTGCCCAATAGCCCTCCTACAACAACCCCGACAGTCTCACCAGCACCCACCACCTGGAGACTAAACTCCTGGTTGATGCCCGGCTCAGAAGACTTTTCTTCCAATAGTCTATCCAAAATAGTCATATGAACCGCTCCTCCGCCGAGACCCGTCCCGAAAGCGAGCAACCCCACAAGGACTTGCGTTGAGAACACGAGAAAAACGGCGTTTGTGAGTAGGATGAGAGTGGTAGAGCCTAGAATCGCAAATGCAACCTTGGTATTAGTAGGTCGGAAGAGAAGAGTGTGAGTGCGAGAGATGAAGTTGCCCAGTTGAAATGCGAGGCCGTAGGTTGTGAAGTAGGAGAAGAATGACGCGGACGAGGCGGGAAGAGGTAACGCTCGTGAGATGCCAGGGTACGCGAGGGCCTGTGCTGCGAACGCTGCGAAAAGCGGCAGCATAAAAGGTTGTACCATAGCCTTTGTGAGATGGATCCGGTTTCTGGTGCTCAGCATACGCGAAAGTTGTTGGACAGGATCCTGCAGCAAAAGACTCGAGCCATCCTCCACATCGACCTTGGACAACTCATGGCGCGCATCGGGATAGTTGACGGGTGCTCCTGGAAGGATGACAAAGAATGCTACGAGCATGGCGCCTGTAAGGGCGTAAATGCAATCAATAAAGTCGCGTAAAAAGGACTCTAGCCAGACAGTTAGAATGAAGGGCAAGACTGCGCAGAACACAGCACCGGCTCCAACGCCAGCACCCCATCCAGCCAGACCAACACGACCGTAATAGCGCATCATTCCCAAGAACGAGACTTCCATAGCAGCGGCGGATATCGATGTAAGTGCCGAGGTCAAGATACGGACTGGCGGTGCGATGTTAGGCGGCGTAGCCTTTGTGATGAGCGCCACGATTATCCATCCTGCTCCAAGGGTGAGAAGTCTCATCCAGTAGGGGATACGATGGAGGACATGAGGTATCACGAGCTTGGCGACAAGGGCTGGAATGGTCTCAATGAGGATGACGATCCATCGAGGGTAAGGGATAATGAGATAGTTTGCTGAGTGTACAATGAAAGGTTCAATCACATTGACGAGGCCTTATGAGCAGTTAGTAAGAGGATTGAGGTGAGGGTATAAGTGAGGATCAGCTTACCAAGGACTGCGAAGCCGAGATATGTCAGCATCGTGACACTCAGGTGCCCGCCGCTTTTCTTTGAAGCATCCATCGTGTCCTCCTCTTAATTATTGACATTTGCTCGATGCCAGCCACCAGCGAATTCAAAAATAAAAGTAAAAATAAAGAAAAGACCATCAAGAAGCAAGAGAAGTTTATTAGTAAAAGTTTTGGGATATAAACAGAATGTAAGATTAATACGCCGCAAATACGATGTGACCAATGGTACCGAGAATAGATACGAGATGGATACAACTACCGGCATCCTCCCTCTCTAGCCCGTCGATCGATCATGCTCCCCGTTGCGAATTCTCCGAGATATATTCTCTACGAGTCAATTCATCACCAGCATAGAATGACGTGCAACATTGGACACCAGAAATTGTTTGGTCTTGTTTGGTGTAGAGTCAGGGAAGCCCTGTTGAACCTCTTGTTATCCCACGTGGGGCTGGGTTTAGGGGACACGGTGGTGGATGATTGGCGCACAGACTATCCAGGTCCGCTAAACATGTGCTGATCTGCGCTGTGGAGAGGTCCCCTGTTTTAAGAGACGGTGACATGTCTAGCATGTGCAACTTGGCTTCATACAACGAGGTATGACAGAATAGGCAAACATGACTTTTCTGTTAAGAAATAGCGAGGAGTGATTATGTGTGTAATTACACTAGTACAGGAGCTAGAACTTTGAAGCTGGTGTTTATCATGTGTTCACGAGACCTTCAAACTTTCTTATTTTCATCTTCCTTAACATGATTAACTTACACCCTTCTCACTACTAACTCAAAACTGGCGATGCTCTGTTAATGGCCTCGTCTTCAATTTCCAACCAGTCACCTTCCAGAATGAGGAGAGGCCCTATTGCTGACCCTGAAGATGCATCATTCCCATCTGCGCAGTCAGCGCGACCGGCATTCTCACTCCCAAAGCCATCATGGTTCATTCCGTGGTACTTGAAAAGCTTCAAATGGGCTGCTATCACTTTGACATTTGTTCTTGTATCATGGGCGACGTATATGGGCTTGGTACGCAGGACGAACTACGCTTTCCAGGTACTCGACTAACACCACTTTTAGTTTACTCTACCGCTTGATCATACTCTCTCAGGCCATCATGACACCAAAACGCTCTCACGAGCCGAATTGAATGACCTTCAGGTTCCTCCAAGAACCTCCCAGCCAAGTTCCAACCGGCGCCTGCGCCTCTTTATGCCCGCCGACTCACCACATATCAACCTCTGCAAGACCATCATGTCCGCCGTCGTAACGGGCTACCCCATGCCCATTCTCCTCAACTGGAAGCGCGAATATAATTGGCCTTCGTGGCATTTCGCCGGTAGTCATATCGCCAAGCTAGAAAGTCTTTTAGGCGCTATAGAAGCGCTTCTGGATGAAGTAGAGAACAATGACGATGTTAGCGAGGACGATATCGCGGTGCTGGTAGATGCATATGATATGTGGTTCCAGCTTCCGCCTTCTGTTCTTCTCGAGCGTTATCACCAAATCAATCGCGAGGCAGATGCTAGAACTCACAAGCAATGGGGGGATCTCAATCTAGGCGCCGACTTTCCTATATCTCCGCCTCGTCAGGATATAATCGTCACTACGGCAAAAGACTGCTTTCCTGATTTCTACTCTGGTTCTGATCCTCATTATGAGCATTGGCCTGACTCGCCTATGCCAAAGGACATGTACGGAGAGGGCACCGATCAGATACCTTGGTTTTCCGATCCAGCACGCAAGTATAAAAAGGTCCGACCGCGGTGTGTCAACAGTGGTCTAATAATGGGATCTATGGGTGGGTTGAGAGATGCTCTGCGAAGATCCAAAGAGAAGATCGACTCAGTGGCTATGAAGGGACGTCAACTTTGGAGTGACCAGGCGCTTATTGGCGAGGTCATTGGAGACCAGGAGATATGGCGCGAGTGGGTAAGGCATCTCGGATCCTCATGGAACGGTTCCGTAGCCTTCAACGACAGAGAGTCACTCGATCACACGGTCCGTAACATCGCCGACGCTGCTCGGCTTGGCCAACGATTTGAATTCGGCATCGGTCTAGACTACAACTTCACGACCGCACCGCCAACGTGTTCCTCCGAAGAGGACGGTTACTTTGTCAACCTCTCGAACGAGACTGACGTACGCATACAATCTGAAAAGGCCGGTGTTTCAGGAGATGTACGCATCCATGGTGTGCCCCCGGAGTTAAGCAACACCAAAGACACACTCCTCTCCAAGATAGACTGGGGTATCATACCGTTATACACCGACTTCTTCTTTGGTGTAACTCCTGTGGCTATTCACCACAATGCTTACATCGACGGCCTCAAGGGCTGGAGACTAAAGAACTGGTGGGACAAGATGTGGTACTATCCTCAGCTGCGACACCTCCTTGTTCAGCGTCTCAAGACAACTGCCGATAAGCTCGCAGAACTCGAGCACGAGGGATCTCAGATTACGTACAGATCCCCGAGAGAGGATGAGGAACACAGGATGGCGAGAGTGTTTAGTCCCCTGAAACCAAACTTCACGCCCATTGAATGGGACGCCGTGTGTCAGAAGAAGGGCCACGGGGTGAATTGGTACGACGAGCTCTTTGGCGACGATAAGGGTCCTCTAAACATACCATAGTAATAAACTCTACATTCATGATCATTAGTCCTCATGTCTAGCTCAAACCATGACAAGTGTCAGATCTCTTGGCGCCGTCTTATGACCCTACAAACATGCATTACCAAGCACGGCACGATTCACAACCGATCGGATTACAAGCCAAAGTCCGATCATAATTGCAAATCAATGAGAAGCCACCTCCATGTTAGCGGTGCCATTTCGCTACACCTCCACGATCCTAAACGCCATCGCTCAGATTATATCCGGGCCTAAATTCCCCACGAAAATCAAGGGATCGGCGCCTGTCCGGGGAACTTTAAAGTATAACCTCTTTTTGTAGCTGGTTATCAACCTTGGGGAAGGATCTGGGGCAAGTGGCTTAGCGTGAGATGTATCCATGGAGTCGGTGCACCGTTTGAAGATGATTAGGCTGTTGTGTGGACTTGAGTGGAGATATCAAACTTAGACATCACTTGGTTCAGAGAGAGACGAAGGTATTGTGATAGTGTTCATTTTGAAGTCGACATGACTGCATTATCTCGAGTTTCGTTACAGGCCAAGTGAGAAGTCCCAACCTATCAATCAGGGTATACAACCATAAGCGCCATCCCAGTAGACCAAACGTCTAAAAACAAATGAAAGGCCGATGACCTGATTATCAATATCATAGCTCCAGATGACAGGCATCATGATGCCTCCTCAGACATCCTCACAATCTCACAGAGACTTCTCACAAAAATCATATCAACCTCGGGTGGCTCAGTGTCCATCAACCTCTCCTCCCCACTGGCCCCTTGAGTAATCATTTTGGCCGTAGCGACGAGTCGGGAGATGCAACGGAGAAGGCCTGCTTCTATATTCCGTGTAGCATTGTCTTGAACAGTTGCCGTAGATGTCTCCTCCTTTCCAAAACCAATGACATTGAGAGGAGAGCTGAACTTCTTGGTGAATCGGCCGACGTTGGGGGTAGGGTTCGTCTGCGGTCCACTAAGTCCAAGAAGGGAGGCTGCCTTTTTGGGAATGTTTTCGGCCTGGGATTTCGAGTCAGAGGTCGAAGCTCGTTGTCCTGATGGATGGTTGCGGGGAACTCGTGAGACGTAATTGTATGCGACAATGTGTGCGTACAAAGCATCACAGATATAATCCGAGCATCCAGCAAACACATGTCTCAACGGGGCCCAAGGCGGCGGAGATGCCACAGCGCTGGAGTGGGCGTTGTTATCGTATGAGTGTAACCGGTGACGTCTCGTGGCAGTCGAGTCACGACCATGTGAGACGACCTTCTTCCAGATCGACTTTCGAGGATATGATGTTGATGAGTCGGTGGCTGTCTCGGCCCAGATATCGGCTGAAGGGTGCCTGAGTTTTTTCGAGTATGAACGGATCGTTTCCGTCGTTAAGCTTGAGGATAGTAACATCGTTTCTGGAAAGCAAGCGATTGAGACCCGGAGAGTCTCGATAATATCAGGTGGTAGTGGAACGGCTTTTGCCAAGTCGTCAACGGGAATATGCGGTAAGCAGGGGGGATTTGAACCACCCAGCCAATATTCAACTGTAGGCAATGGTGATGGTGGGGGTGTTTGCTCAATGTAAACTGTATCCGGTCGGGACAATGGCGGGGGAGGTAAGTAATTGTCCATGTAGGTGTCTTCGTCCTCAATTTCTAGCTCGATAGATCCAAAGTCGGATTTGAGAAGAATTGTGTTGTTGTCTGTCTCATCACGGAAGCGTTGAGCGTAAGTAGGTGATTGTTTGGTGTAACTATGGTTGTCGGGGCTTGTCCGCGAATGAAATACCGGCGTTTGGAGTCTGGGAGTTGCATCCAATAGATCTGTCGTACATGTGAGGGATGCTCTCCGTGGCGGAATAGCTGGCGCATCCATAGATTTTATCGAGAATTGCCTCTTATGATGGTTTGTAGACTCGTCAATGCAAGAATAGGCTCTGTGAAGGCGAGGTTGGGGGGCCTCCATCATGACTGTGATGTCGAATGTTGGCTCGGCATTTGATGGTGTGGGTGGTCGTGGAGATAGAGCAGCTGCTTCCTTTGGTGTGGCAAGTTCTTCCCGTATTCCAATCTCAACTTGATCATCATCGTCATCAGAATCAATCTCAATCCAGCTATACTCTTGTCCTCGCTCTAGAGTTAAAAGATCTTTTGGTGATGGGGGGTTGCCACTGGCTGATGTGAGCGACGTTGCTGCTGTAGCAATTGACTGCTCGCGCCCCTTGATAGAAGGAATCTCGATACCCCCAGTGGACTCGGTCGATGAGCAAGATTCATCATCGTCAGATTCGATTTCCTCGCCGCCATATCCTCGACGTTCGAGAAAAGATACCATTGATTGCCGTTCCTCGATTGATCCAAGAGTCTGTACTCGCACGGATCCATTTTGGTATGGAGAAGTGAGTATTCGATTGGGAGGTGTCATACTCCGGTTGTTGTTGTTAGGCTGCTCTGCGAACCAAACAGGCCCAGCTGGCATACCGGCGGTCATGTTCTTGGCCGCAAAAACTGAACTCGATCTTTCCAGGTCCTTGGCAAGCATCTCGGGAAAACAGTCCATCATGTCGTCGATGATTTCGTCGTCAACTAGTATATTGGGTGTGTCCGAGCGCGAGTTTGGTAATGCAAGTGGTAACAAGTCCGTCATACTCGAGACTGACCGTTGTTTTGAAGGCGCAGGTAGTGTCGTAGGGCAGCGCGAGGCTTCAAGGGATGGACTTGGGTCTTGTCTGTATAAGTAGATGGCCACTGGAATCCTGGGAGCAAGCACAGACATTGAGGCTGAATCTGGGACACACACGACCCAACAACAACAGAGACAAGAATATTGCCGTGATTCACTGCCTTGGCACTCGAGGACAGGCTAGTTTAAAGGGCGCGACAACAATTATATGATTTGACTTGGTCTGGAACTCAACCGCCAGCCGTGAAGGAATAGTGGATTCAAGAGTGGGCATGCAGGGCGAGACAACGGCGTCCGAGGGAGACGGAGGATTTATTATGTTGCTAGATCATCTAGACCACGCAGGTATATACATATACGTACTGGAAATGTCAATAGCCATGAACGAAATCGAGAAACGGGGCATGGGCGGGGTCTGTTGCACATGGCAGAGACTGGGTAACCAAGGATAGGACGTGATACTCTGGATGAATCAATGTAACTAACGGCGCGCCCTGACGAAAGGAATGAGGTGAGAAGCTGAGTGGCGCTGTCGGGGAGGCAATGGTTGCGCCGCGAAAAAGCAAAAAAAGACAAGAACGGACCTTGCCAAGCATCACAGCTTAAGTGGGCCTGACTCTTTTCAGTCCGAAGGTTTGTTGTAAGTTGCTGATCCTTGAAGAGAACAAGGAAAAGAAGCGCAAGGGAGGACAAAAAGGGAGTCGGCAATGTTCCCCATCCGAACATTTACTGTGACCTCCTGCCGCCCATCTCCGGATACTGCTGTGACAGCTATCCTCATCATGTCTCCACTTGGATAAACATGAGCATGCTCCTGGCTTTCACAAAAGACTCAAGTGGGCAAATGCTGCGAGCGTCTGACCGCGAACGGCATCTGTTAGGGCACGGTAGACTGGAAACCCCATGCCAAGCCCGAGCTTGCACTGAGCCTGCCGCCTGCAAAGAAAGACAATGAGAATTGAATTCCATTCCACTCTCAGACAAGCCTTCCGCAAGCTGTTCCTATGAGTAAAGCCAATGTCAACAAGGGTGGCTGGACTTGTCAACGCCATGAGATGGCCACTTTTGCGTCACTGAGATCTGAGAGAGGCGTGCGAGTTGGTGCAGTATCCGGGAATAGTTGGTGGTAATCCTTCCGATCTCGAACTATCTGGCGGACGCGTTCACAGACGGTGCATATCTTGGCCCGATCAACACTGAGGTTGCGATAGGTTCGTGGCTGAAACCAAAGACTGGTATGCAGGCCAAACTCTGATCCCCGTCATCAAGTCTCGGCCTCGAGGACAAAAACAAACCTCTTCCTGGTAGCTACACATCCATAATTGCGCCGGGGAAGCAGTCAGATCCGTAGGCAGGGAGACGACAATGATCAGTGCTCATCATGGCGATGTGTAAATGCGGAGAATCCAGGCAGGGCAAGACAGAGTCCTTGGGATGCAGATGTAAGGGGGATCATTACTGGGCTGGTACCGGTATGTGTCTATTGAATGCCACATGGTTTTAATCTGCACGTGCAGCACGCAGAAAGTGACAAGACGGGATGACAAGTGATATCACTTGTCAAGCCAACGCCATGTGTTTTCATGCATACAATCCAAACAAGGTAGCTCAGCTCAGCTCAGCTCTTGAATTGCCACTCTCACAACTCGCTTGCGCTTGTCGGTTGAACAATAGAGCCGGGCTGAAATCCCCTGATGCCTGCTGAAGTTAATTCCCGTATGTAACAGTGTCCACATATTGATGTGTGAGGAAAGGAAAAGGGAGACAAGAAACATGCTCAACGGTAACCGCCGTTACCTAGAAGTTGATTAGGGTGGAGTGACCGAGGTAAGGGGGATGATGGGGGTTATCGAGGGAGAGAAATGTGTGGATGATGCGAGAAGTAAAAAGCAATATACGCGGGTAGGAGTGGGTAAACTCGAGGTTAACGTTGACGGCAGGTGGAGTTGATGTCTATTCCTGCCCGTCGTTAGGCCCTCAAGTTTAGAAAGGGCAACCATGGAAGCAGGAGAAGGTCATCAGTACTCGTTAAGGCATCCATGCAAATTCCCTCCTACTAAGCCATGGAAGTATTCAGTTGACCTCCTAGGTACTAGTGGTAGTTAGCTTTGAAGTAAGAGATGCCCTATTGAAAGACCATTTAACAAAAGTAAGACATGAAATCGACACCTAGCAGCTGGAGATCATAGCTCATAGATGCTGGGTCATACAATTACAGTGTTGACTATCATCATGACACAGTAGAAAATGACGCCTACAGCACCCAGCATCCGCCTGAAGTTCTCCTCCGCCTGAGTATTGACACTGTATGTGCACTGTATGATATCGCGCTAATCAGGCGCTCACCGCCCGCGGCTGGTTTTGGCGCAGGTCCACCAAAAAAAAACAAGCAAAACTTCGCGGCTACCAAAAGAACGTCAAAGCTCACACCCAATTTAACGAAGCAAACAGAGAAAAAGCCCATTTTCAAACTATTCCCGCACTCGATATTCTGCCTGATCTTTTGCAGAGACACTAAGAATCCTTCATCAGACATTCCCTCTCGTTTCGTTTCGTCCCGTCTCGTCTCGTTGTAGCTCATCCCAGTCTTAGAGCGTCCCTGGACCTGGACCTGGACCTGGACCAACCTGGACCCTTCAAACAACAGAAAAAAAAAGCCATTGGAAAAAGTCAAAAGTGGGCTCTGATTGGTCAATCCACAGCATCCCCAGCGGGTTGTAAGTGCTGGGTCTTGTTGGTTATCTCGGTTCCATCTGCACCAGCTTCTTTTCTCCATCTTTGCTTGTTCGACAACGGTCAATCTCCTAAGCGAACCGCATTCTGTTGAACCAATCGCATTGTTTTGATCCTGGCAACTTGGATGTTCCTCTAATCAACATATCCACCAACAAACATTCCTCAGCTGAGAATTCAATATACAGGGCAGACCTTTCATAGGCAACTGTCAAATTCAGCTTTTCGAAGCCCTATTGCTTGTTCAGTTCGAAACAAGACATTCACCAGTTCGAAAGAATGTTATCTCAAGAGTTCATTTCGACCATCAGTGGTCCTCCTCTCGCCGCAAATACAGCCATTTCCAAGGATGTCGGCATCTACGCTCACTCCCTCACTCCGTCTCACACTATCAAGACATCCTTCAAGAAGAGTTCCACCCCTGTCAACTGTCTAGCCGTCAGCCAGACTCACATTTTTGCGGCCCAAGACCAAAAGGCACATGTTCATGTCTACTCCCGTCTACGCGGCAACCAGGAGGCTCTTGTGCCTTTCCCAGAGAGGATCCGCAGCCTGGCCCTTGCTGGTCAAGTGTTAGTCCTTGGATCTGCTGAAGGCAGACTATTTCTGTGGGAGGTTAGTTCCGTCTCAGTCTCAGTCCCGTCACTCGCGCGCCGTTGCGTGTGTTACACTCTCACACCCATGATGCAATCGTTGAATATAAATACTGACAAGTGATATAGACGTGCACAGGCCGACAAGTGTCGACGCCGCCTTGTCATGTACAGGCTGTTTCCTGCTTGGCAGTGACACCATATCACATTCTATCCGGGTCTGATGACTCCAATATCAATGTCTGGTCGTTGTCACGCCTCCTCGAGCTTGACGCTCAGGTGGAACAAGAACAGGAACCTGATCTGACACTTTCAAATCATCGCGGTGCCATCACCAGTCTGGCTGTCGGCCCTGGTACCAATTCGGAAACTAGCATATGCGTGTCTGCCAGCAAGGATAAGACATGCATCATCTGGAACTACCAGACTGGCCAGCTACTCCGGACGTTGCTCTTTCCTACCTTTCCTCTCTGTGCCTGTCTTGATCCAAGTGCCAGAGCACTATTCGTGTCTTCTGAAGCTGGTGCTGTCTACCTGGTCGAGCTATTCGGTGGAGACAAGCCGTTGCTTGGCTCCCGCAGCACCGAGCTACCATCCATCGTCGTGCAGGTCAACACCCCACTGGCTGTCTCAGATCCAGACGTCGGACAGCCATCATGCCTCGCTCTAACATACGACGGCACTTCGATATTGTCCGGACACACCAAAGGCAAGATTCTGCGGTGGAGTCTGGCTGACAATGCCCATCCCACAGACGTTGCGAATCTGAATGCTTCTGTCACCAACCTACGTTTCATGCCTCCACTGTCAACGGAGCAACCAACCAAGGCAGTGAACATTGTGAAACCAAACCAAAACCTCAAACGGTACAATTTCACAGCCCAGCTAACCACAGATCTGGGGGAGGAGACACGACTGAGTCAGATGCTAGCCACCAACGGATTTCCATCGCAATCACTTGAGACAGCAATCTCATCTATGACGAATCCGTCTGATGAGAAACAGGATGATGAGCTTGCAAGACAAGATGCGCAATTCCGATCCATCATCAACAGCTGCAAGCTACTACAAGACCCGATCAGTTAGACATTTGCCGCAAGCGCACACCGCATAATCACTCCTCCATACGTTCACAAATATTCTAATAATCCCTGACAACACACTATTGCGGGCGAGACCTCGTTTCGGGATGGTTCATGCTGCTTGCCGTTGCTTTTCTCAGCCTCAACGCTCGAGCGTATCCCATGTAACACGTTGTGGCACGCACGTCGCTGGCCTCGTTCACCCGCCTCTTCAGCTTAGCCGTCCCGGCAACATGTCAAAGCGTACGACAGGTTGTACATGCATCACAACTCAGATTCTGTGAAAGAAGCAGTTTTCGACTGTTACCCTGTTCTCAGAGGTCTAGATCCGTACAAGGAGCGGTAGTGCGGTAACCCGCACTTGAAGCTGCATCTCACCGGTCCGGAGTAACGTGCATCTCGTCGAAAAGTTCTTGTATCAAAGTGTGGCTGCATCCCAAACCTTGACGCAAGGGGGTCCAAATGCAGATGATGCTGTGGGGGCCAGTCTTGGGCTGTCATATGCAAGGGGTTCCGAGACTCTTAACGAGTGTAACCCTTGCCACTAAACTAAGCAATGCCGTCACCTTAATCTGACTTACATGCTTCTCGGTCTAGTCAACTTGACCGTATTTGGGTGGCCTTGCAGCATTCTCTTTCCGGACGAATACTGCTTTTCGATGCAACCCTGTACTATGTAGTTAAAGTTTTTTGATCAATCATGGCTCCGGAGTCAACCCAATCAGAGGCTTCCATTTCATCATGCAACTAGTGATAGTGACCCATTGCCCAACTTATTAAACCTCATCGTGCAGTTTCCCTTGCATACAATTATCGTACGTCCCCGGCCTCCACAACTGACTAGTCCAGCGAAAGGAAACAACTCCTACTACGGTACCCGGCATAAATAGATGCCCCCCCTT